>JAHZNA010004897.1:0-31735 GCA_027743935.1 Sinodicranocentrus sp. ZH6 | reverse complement strand
CACAATACTGGTTAATGAGGTTCAGGTTAAATAAATAGACATTGTTTACACAGCAATCTACCACATTCTTCAACTTACAAACTAGCAGTTGGCTTTCTCCTCATACTATTTAGTGCATGAAATGTCACGATGGTTTGGTATGCTGGCTGCTGGCATATGTACGTAATAAATATCTAAAATGGGAAAAGTCTAATTGAAATTTTTTGGAACCCAGTGATTTCCAAAGTCTTTGTTTATCATATTTCAGTTCTAGGAAATACTTTGATTTTTTTATTCTCTTTCCTTTGCATAAATTTTATTTTATACCTCGGAAGAAAAAGCTTTGTTTGTAATTGCATGCAGGCTATAATTACACATCATTCATCACTAAATTACACATATCTTAGTGCTAACGCAAACAAATATGTTACGCCTTTATGAGAACCTATGACGTGGAAAAAACATTTTCTCGTGCGCGTTATGTCAGCAAGTTCAGACGCACTGAATAACCTTGTCTTCGTACTTTGTTTGTTTAAAATGTAAGCATCTCACCGGGTTGAATTTGCACTAGGTAAATAAGCAAAGCATGAAATGGAATATCTTAGGTTTAGTTTGGGAAGCTTGTACAGATGACAGACTTAAATAGGTCCGGTGAGGTGATTAACAAAAATATATATAGATAAATGAGGAGGCGTTGTTATTATTTTATGTTCAGGAATATTTTTGAGGGATGCGTCATATGATAAGTCGACATGATATTAAAGGATAAATGATTACATTACGTTTATGAGTATGCGTCTTCAGAGTGTCTTCTGACTATTTAACCGGATTAACTTTATTTATATAAGTGCATGCTTAAATGGGTATTGTTGTAGACATCTCCGTCAATTATACTGGTTGTGGACTGAATTGATATTGCAGTGCACTGTAAATCTCAACGTTTCATATGTCATCTAATGTCTGTCCTTTTAAATTTTAACTTTTAATAACTTTTGTGAGCAAAGAAGATGCGCAGGGTAAGTGCATTTACATACAAATACGCGGTTTCTTTCACAATATATGATTTATTCAGTGACATCCATAATCTAATGCTGTGTCATTGCAGCCACTATATACTGACTGAGGACGAGTAGAAACCAGACGAGTAAATATATGTCTATTAGATGTGCAAGTAGTAAATCAGAATTTAGAATGCATTTATTTAATATTTACTTAAAACAAACTTGATATTGTCGGCTAAATTATTTTTTCCGGATGAAAGTAACGGCCGGACGAAATAAATAGACATAGGATTTTCTCCAGACGTGTCCGAAAAATATACTCTGACAAGAATTTAGATTGAGTCAGATTACTATTGAGTAAAAATGTGAATAGCATTTAACATGGTGGTCACGGTCACGCTTTATAGTTAGCAATAAAACCATTCGCCTTGTTTCAAGGAATCGGAAATTTCAAGGGATTTCTACTCTTAACAGTTCACCATTTCGCTTTCAAAGTATTCTACAATTTTTAAGTGGCAATTTTTATTAAAAAGGTATTATTTCTGGATTTTGGAATTGTTTCCGGACGGACACAACTAAATCTATTTTAGCCTCTAATTTTTTAAATTTTAAAAGAGGTATTGGAGAAATAAAAAAAGTGCCAGGCCCGGTCGTTAGTCAGGGAAATAAGACATTTTCACCCTTCGATTCTGAAGTTGGTGGAAGTAGCCTCTATGGTGCAGTTGCTATGCTGTCACTTTAAACTTATACGGTCTCTCGAATCTCTGATAAGACTATTTGCTCTCTACTGGTTCACTCTTTTATTTGGTCATAACTGATTCTCATTATGAAAGAAGACTCCTGATGCACGAACTTAAATTATGGGTATAGCATGCACTGCAAATCCAATTTTTTTTTTCATCTAGTATACCTACATACATATTTTTATTTACTTAACCTCGAACGAAGACGAAGACCCATAATCATTTGTCTAGGGATTTCCATTAGGGCAGCATATAAAATTTCTCTCAGTAGTAGATGGTATTGATAGGTCTATTCTCTCAGCAGCGTTTGAATGCAGATGCATTTCTTTAACAATATGACGTAAATATGCATCTGGGTTGAAGTGGATCGTCTCTTCAACTCTTCAAACTCAGGTATTGTAATTTTTAAGGTTTAATGCGCCGTCGTGTTATGTTAACACGCTCGTATTTACTTAAGCGGGTGAAGTGGGGAACCCAGGTTTGTGCTGTCTACGGAACTGGAAGATGAATGAATTAAGAAATTTTACATTGGAATCATCCTGCGGAGAAATTTAGTGGTTCATACACCCCTCGAATATTCTTTGAAATTCGTTGAGGTCATATATCTTAACATCTTTTTTCTTTCCCTACAATGCAAGGCACGTCCGCCCGTTTCCAATGTGCTTAAAAGCGTGAAGTTCCAGAACAAATATATTTTTTAACACATACCTACGCATGATTCCCAGGCTATGCAGATAATATTGACAATTGACAATATACATCTCTAATATATTCCCCACAAGTTCAGCTTACATATTATTCAAAGTTATTTTTTACATCTCTGAAAAACATCTCGGCGCATATAAATCTTAATGTCATCAGTCATCATCCAAGTCGTAACAAAAGCTAGTCGCTAATTTATGCAAGTTGTTTTCTTTGTTGTCGTTTCGGCCAGTGCTAATAATAATTTCCGTGTACGTGTCTTCCCGCTACTCTACTCTGGAACTCTAGGAGTATTTAGTATAGTGTAATGAATTTTATTGTTTATTCGCTACATCGAAGAACTGCGTAGATATATACAGGAAAGCACTAGGCACATTTTACTAGTGTTTGGTAATCTTCATAATAGGTGAATAATTACGCATTAAAACTAAAATGGCTTTCGGCATGGCATAAATGTAGGTACCTACTACACCTACACAACAGACAGCTTAACTTATTTCCGCAATGGTATACGGTTCTAATACGTTTTATTAAGTTCACAATGATGCATACATCCTGCGAACAAGTAACTTTTCTTGAGTTAAAAATCGAAAGGTATCGAGCAATCAGAGTTTGTAAGTTCATAAGCGTGTGTATGCAAATGTTTTTCCTCTTTAATTTATAAATAAGCATAATACAATAAACTGCATGTATATAAATATTGGCCATGTCACGTATTTCACATGAAGTATTTGGATATCGCGCAGTGGGCATCTAGCAATCGACATTTCCAAGACTGAATTCCTGCAATTTTTATCGAAAAAATTTATCTACCGAGTAAAAAGATGGATTCGAAATTCTTGTTTGGGCCCAAATTAAAGTCGTGATCCAATTTGCGAGTTCCCAACAGCATTTGACATCTAAAGATAGCCGCTGAAGAAGTAAGTAGGTGGTACTTCACTAACCAGAATGAGGACATTTTTATCCTATTATGCAAGGGCAATTAGATGATTATGATTACCTATTTCGAATTAACTGTATAATGAATGGCGTATACAATAATATTGTAATGACGCTCATCCATTGATAGACACCTTGATACTATCTGTACCTGTGGGAAAAAGGATCGACGTGGGTTTAGTGGATAAATGTTAATTATGAGTATGTATTTTACTCCGAATTTTTCTTGTACTCGAAATTCGAAAGTTTATGACCTTAGTGTTGGCGAACTTTATCAATCCTTTCCAATAGACCTTAGCTTCGTTCGGGTTTCTGCCTTCATCGCTGAAACCGAAAGGTTTCAAAAAATAATAATACAAATATAAAAAACAATAATCAAAATTCGTGTAATGTAATCCTTTCTTTTGACTGTGTTCCTACACGGCAATGACGTCATCTTTCTTAAATAAAGAGTACGCAGTACAAATCCGTTGTCATAAATTACAAGCTTTGCTTAGGGGTTTACCCAACAAAGATGTCATGTAAACTGTGATTTGTTCACGTAAATGTACACATTTTAATCACAACAAAGAGGATTTAATGGGAAGCTTGAGTAGGGATTGTTATTGCTGCAATTACAGAAATGCTTTCCTCAAACTTGAACACTTTACCTGAACTTGTACTTCAAATCGTTGCAAAAAAACTCAAGACTGTCGCAATAACGAAGTAGTGCTTGCAAAAAAACATCTGCAATTCTGTTACACATGCTGACGCCAAGACAGCACAAGTATTAAAACCCTACTTCACATCAAGACTTCGCTACCAGGTGAATTGCAGGCGTGAGAGCAATAAGTACAAAGGACGAGCTCTGCTTTCTGTCTTTAGCATAACCCCAATCAATTATTATCTTGAAGTTCACTCCTAACCTGCAAACAGTACGAAACTCCATGGAGGAAAGTTGAAAGTTCATATCCGAAAAGTGGAAATTGTAAAGTTATAATAAAGCAAGGAAAATTCATGAATTTCGATATAAGAATAACTTATATTTTCAGAAAGTGATTTACTCTCAAAATCTCATGTATTTTTACAGTACATTTGATTCTCTCTGAATCATTCAAAATGGACGAAAATAGAAGTGTTTGTCAGCTAACCGCATTGTCAAACTTGAACAATACCTTTGATATGGGATCTGAGCTGCTGCCTCAGATCAATGTTGATGGCCTGTTAGTGCCAAATAGTGAAGGGTTTGATGCAAATAAGTTTATAAATAACCATCTTGGGGGTGGTGAGCAAGTGATCGACATGATTGGGGACGAAAAGTTTAATGTAAGTGATAGCTCTACTCGTCCTATAGCTATTAGGGTGAGAGATGCTGTTAAAACATACCAAGCAGGAGAGGTTATCCTTAATCATTTGAATTTGACAGTCAACGAAGGTACCATGTAAGTGGACTGAAGATTGTGTTTTAAATTTGCATTTTTAATGCAATTAGGTATAATTTTATTTCATTCACGAGAGTTTTCTGATGGGGGGATTTTTATTAGCTATACATTGTTGGGAAGCAGTGGATGTGGGAAAACAACATTACTTTCATGCATTATCGGATTCCAGCAACTTGACGCTGGGGAAATTCTTGTGTTTGGGTCTGAGCCATGTAGCGAAGGGAGCGGAGTCCCTGGTAAACTTGTCGGATACATGCCACAGGTATATTTTCAGAAAAATTCACACCTGTCGTAGTTTCTTGAATTAGTTTTTGTGCAAAAAGTATTATTTGAATTATTAGGAAACTTCACTGTACCCAAGCCTTTCTATTCGAGAGTTACTTGAGTATTTCGGAACGTTGTACGGCATGAATTATAAAGAAGTTCAGGAAAGGATTAACTTTTTAATAGATTTTCTTCATTTACCAGATGCATCCAAATACATTGGCAATCTAAGGTATATCTTATGTAACTTTGCACATTTATAATCGTTTAATTAACTGTGAAGAGAATTATCAACAAATCTGTTGACGATAGTGGTGGCCAAAAGCGAAGGGTTTCGTTTGCTGTCTCTCTCCTGCCAGATCCTCCTTTGCTTATTTTAGATGAACCGGTGCGTATTATAGTTTAATTGCTACATTACAAATATCATATTCATTTGAAATTCTAATTCCGAAGATTTCGTATCTTGTGTTTGTAGACTGTTGGGGTTGATCCTTTACTTCGTGAAAGGTATGTTTCAAAAGCTTAATGAAATGCATGTATTCTTTTGTATGGGTCGTTACACACCATTAAAAATCTTAACTTACAGTATTTGGGATCATCTTGTGGATCTCGTGTCTCGGAAAAAGACAACTGTCATCATCACTACTCACTATATTGAGGAGAGTCGAAAATCTGATACGGTTAGTTCCACTTGTTGCAAAATTGCAAAATATAACTGACACTTCACAAAGAATTATCATAAGTAACCACAACCCTTTTTAAAATTTATTTCTCATGCAGATTGGACTGATGAGAAATGGCAAACTACTGCTTGAGAAATCTCCCCAATCTCTTCTTGAAGAGCACTGTACAACCTTACTCTCGCCAATTGTGTTGAAATTGTGTAAGGAGGACTCTTCTAGTGATCTACAAACGCTGGGAACAAATAATACAACGGCTATGAACAACATTACCACTCATACTAATAAATTTTCTATGATAAATGGAAATAATAATAATAAATGCCTCATTCCAGGAAAAGGTAAGTATGCTCTAAAATAGCACAAAATTAACAATATTTGCAAGCAACTCAACAACTCAAGTTTTGATAACTTTTGCAGAAGTCCTTTCTGTACAACGCCACGTTCGAAAAATCCCACCAGCAATACACACAAGAAATCATTTATGGGCAATGATGAGGAAGAATACAATGCTGATAACACGCAATTATTTGTAAGACTGACAAATGGTTACCGTTATAATATCACTGATTCCGCAATGTAGCCGATAATGCAATGTAAATTGATTTATTGTTATTTACAGGTTTCTCTTATTTTTAATTTGCGTACCTGCAATTCAAACAATTCTATTCTGTCTTGCTGTTGGAAATGATCCGAAACCGTTGCCGTTTGGTGTGGTTAATCATGAAGTTAATTTCTCAGAGCCGTGTTTTACAATGCCAGATGAGGAAGGATGTATGGTTGAAAATTTGAGTTGTCAACTTATTGAAAAAATTCCAAAAGATCAAATAACTTTGGTAGGCACATTTTACATGATAAATCAAGTTCATTCCTTTTAATTCTGTATTCCAAATCCAACTTTGAAAGCCGTGGTTGAAATAGAGAGTTTACCGTATTTGAAGTTGTACTCACAGTTTTTAATTTCCTGTTAAATTACTATGAAAAATGCAGCATCATTTTGAAACGGAAAAAGAAGCAATGGAAAATCTATTGATGGGAAGAATATGGGGATATTTCCAGTTTCCTGAAGATTATTCTACCCATTTTTACACCAGGGCTAGTGCTGGCAGCCAGTTTGTCGACAATGAAACATTTGAAGGATCAGACATCCGTATTGAAATGGATGCCTCAAGTATGTGCTCTAATTTATAAAGTGTTTTCCCTTGCCTTGTATTTATTAAATCCTATATGGCTTTAAAAACATCTTCAGGTAAACAGATAACGGCAACCCTTATCAAGGTTTTTACTGACAGTTTCACAAACTTCTCTCGAAGTTTATTGACCGGGTGTGGTTTTGATGAAAGAATTGCTGACATGCCTCTAAAGGTATTTAAATTGTAAAAAAATGCAAAAACCAAACTTTTAATCTTTTAAATTAATGCATCTCACAACATTCTTACATGTTTTCTTTTAGTATTTGCCTCCGGTATTTGGTGATTATACTGCAGGATTCCGAGAATTCTTAGCTCCCAGTCTTGTTCTAGGGTACATAACATACTTGCCAAACATTTTATGGTAACTGTAACACATATTATTTAGAACGGTACTTAGCATTGTTTTTGTCGGTTACAGGATTTTATTCTTTTTCCCCATCATCTCTTCTTCGATGCAATGCATCAGAGAGAAAAAACAAGGAACACTTGAGCGCACTATTGTTGCTGGTGTTCGAACCTGGGAAATCCTGACTGCCTACTCGATTACAGAATCTGCAATTGTTTTGTTACAAACTGCCCTTGGGTTCTTTATAATGTCAGCAGTGTTCCAAATCCCAATTAAAGGCTCAGCTACCCTAGTTGTAGTTTTGTGCATGTTGATTGGACTCAGCGGGGTTTCAGTCGGTAAGCTATAAACGTGTTGAGGGCAAAAAAAAGTGTTATTTTGAGTGTAAGTTTTAAGAATATTTTTAAAATGATACTTTCAAAAGGATTTTTGATTGGAAACTTTTGTCGTGAAGAAACTGAGGCGGCATTGTTATCCATGGCAGTGTTTTTCCCAAACTTTATTTTGGCAGGTATGCATTTTTTCCTAAAGTTTATGTCTTCCAATTTCCTCATTGATAATTTATATTAGATATGTTTTATTTACATTGTAGGAATGTTCTGGCCAATTGAAGGTATTTTGAAATATAAAAAGGATTAAATTCAATGATTACAATATATGGATGATTTTTTTAATGAATGGTATTTGAACTCTTACAGGTCTTCCAGTGTATTTACAATATGTGGCGTATTCACTTCCTTGTACTCTTGCAAGTGAATCCATCCGTTCTATTGTTACTCGAGCGTGGGGATTTTATCATCCAAAAGTGTGGCCTGGATTTGCAGTGACAATTGGCTGGATAACAACTTATTGGATTCTTAATATTATTTTTCATACGAGAGCATCTATTCGAAGAAAACGCTAATTTTTTTTAAATGAAAGCATTTAATATTTCGATTTAAGAATCCTTTTGTATTTCCTGTACCTATTTAAAGTTCACTACGTACACATGTAATAAATGACATTAATTCTGTGGTGACTTGATGTAGAATTTTTAATTGTTGTAATTTGTTCAAAAGTATAAATGAGTGTGTGATAATAAAATTTATGTGAAAGAAACTATGCATTTTTATTCACTAACTACTTTCCTTATTCCACCCAAAATAAAGGATTAGGAAACATTAGTTTTTAACATCCTGACATCTTGTATACAACTTGCATAAAATTCTACTCAACACGCTAATTTGCCATGTATTTTATTTTCGATCCCGAAACAAAACGTTATAAAATGAGACTTTTCTACAAATTAATCCACGTATGAGTTCGATATTCATGCATGTTATGATTAATCTTTCCAGACGTCTGGTTTTAGAGGTATAAATAAACCAATCCAGAAGTAGAAGTGCTTACGATTAGATGAGTGGGTTAGAGCATGAACTAATATAATTGGCAGACATTAAATATAAATATAATATTAGCAGTTCTTAGTTGTATTGAAATTTGCACAACTGTCGGAAATTGATATATTTCTGATATAATATAATCCTTTTAATTCTGTATGCGTGAGAAATACACAACAATTATACTCATTATATTGTGTATAGTGCAAAGTGCAAATTATCACTCCGACATTCTCGCCCTTTTAAACTGAATAGCATCTTCTTGAATTCACTTAAAAATTCACACGAGTTAAGTTAAGATCAAATGACGTTCAATACAGATGAACATGCTTCCTATTGTTCATTTCCGCCCTACTTTTTATATCAAGTTAATTGCAACAGGTTCCATGCCTCATTTTCTTTGAGGAGCTAGACTTGACCAGTATTTTTTGCGGTCAATTAAAAGCTATTAAGCATTTTACATTAAACCATATTTTCATTGATTAATTCATCGATTATTCATGGAAGCTCCAGAAGGACCTTGTGTCTACAGGGATTCAAGAATGGATTTGAGGAATATTGATCTACCATCAAAGGAAGTTGTAAGCGAAAACTCGGGCAGGATGAATGTGACAGATGCAACGTCATTGAAACCTGAAATCTTAGGAAATTCTCCTATTGCCGTAAGAGTGCGTAACGCATACAAATCTTATCAGCCTGAAGTATCGATTTTGAATAATTTAAATATGACCGTTCGTGAGGGTACAATGTAAGCTTTCAAAAACTATTCTCTTAACATACATATTCACTTTTAATTGTAAACTTTCAATGTGATAATTATATTTATTATTATTTTGCAGATATACACTTTTGGGAAGCAGTGGTTGTGGAAAAACTACGCTGCTGTCGAGCATTATCGGATTTCAAAAACTTAACGACGGAGAAATTCTTGTGTTCGGGTCTGAGCCATGTAGCGAAGGAAGCGGAGTCCCTGGAAAACTTGTTGGGTACATGCCGCAGGTGTGCGAGTGTAATTCTTTTATGTGCATCAATAGGATTCAATAAATGTGAATAAAAAGTAGATTTGTGATTAACAGGAAATTTCCCTGTATCTGAGTTTGTCCATCGGAGAAGTACTAGAATATTTTGGTGTTTTGTATGGAATGACAAGCAACGAAGTCGACGAAAGAGCGAAGTTCTTGGTGAAACTTTTAGATTTACCTGAGCAATCACGGCGAATAGGAACATTAAGGTATGAGAAGACTTACAATATGGGGTATACTAATTTTACAAAATTCCATTACGTAATAGCATTATGTTTATAACACTTTTATGAACTTGTGCTCATGCCAGCGGTGGTCAAAAAAGGAGAGTGTCATTTGCTGTGTCTCTCATACCGGATCCACCTTTGCTTATTTTGGATGAGCCGGTAAACTTTCCCACTCTTTATAAAAAACAACCTTGTAAATGATTAAATAAATCGCATTATTTATTACATCTTTATTCTTTAGACGGTTGGAGTTGATCCTCTACTTCGAGAAAGGTACCTTGACTTTTTATTCACAATACGCTCTCGGACAATCAAACAGAACATGAACAACAAAATATTTATTTCATCTTCCTACCTGTCCTAACATTGTTCTCGTTGACTTAAATGTTAATGCAGCATTTGGGACCATCTCGTTGACCTCGTATTACGCAAAAAGACCACCGTGATCATTACCACTCATTACATTGAGGAAGCTCGAAAAGCTGACACTGTAAGTTGCGAGAATTTGAAATATACATCGCGGTAGCAAAATTCAATACAGAGTTCCTAATTTTATCAGAAACAACATTTCATTTGATAGATTGGCTTAATGAGAAATGGTCGTCTACTCATTGAAAAGTCTCCGGAAGCCCTGCTTTCCGAACACAAAACAAATCTTTTATCACCGATCGTTGTGAAACTTTGTAAAGACGATTCAGAAACCGATTTAAATACATTCTCGGTAAAAAGAGATCCAACTGTTGTCAATTTCGAAGATTTACACGGGGTCAACGGAAACTACAATGATAACCCTTTTGCCGTTGAAGAAGAAGGTAAACAATAGCCGACTACAGCTAGGATATCAAACAAAATGAAAACAGGTTTTATTTAAAGTGATAACATATTTTTACTCCTATTCTTAGTTCTCTCTGTGCAACGCTATGAGAGGAAAATGTCGAATATAAAATATACAAGGAATCACCTTTGGGCTATGGTCAAGAAAAACATGATGATATTAAGCCGGAACTATGCGTAAGAAGGCTGTTGTAGTTTGGATTGTATAATCTGCTAACAAGCCAATTGTGGTAGATGTTGTCACTAATCTAGTTTCTTTTTATAGATTCCTATTGTTTTTAATTTGTGTGCCTGCAATTCAAGCAATTCTATTCTGCCTTGCTGTTGGCAATGATCCTAAGCCGTTGCACTTTGGTGTGGTTAATCAAGAAGTTAACATGTCCCACTCATCATGCGCAAATATTCCGGAGGGAGACGGATGCATTATAGAAAATCTATCTTGTCAATATATTAAAAACATCCCGGACGATCAGATAATTCTGGTAGAAATAAGTTTCCTAGTCATTCATAGTAAAATAATGTATCCCTGCAATATTGGAAATGAAAAGGAAAGTATGCATAATATTTGTATTAAAAATTGTAGCATTCCTACGAAACTGAAGAAAAAGCAAAAGAAGCTATAAAGGATGGAAGCGTTTGGGGATATATGATGTTTCCAGAAGCGTATTCCGAAAACTTTTACGCTAGGGCTATAACCACTACGGGTCAGTTTACAGATAATGAGACGTTTGCAGGTTCTGACATTGTGTTTGGAATGGACGCATCTAGTAAGTTTGAGCACAAGAGCTTCAATGGAAATTTTGAAGATGACAAGTATTTTATAATGTGACTCAAGCTGAAAACTTTAAACAAGACTTAAAACAACTTTCAGATAAACATGTTACTCTGACTTTAGTAAACACTTTTACAAACACATTTAAAAACTTTTCGCAAGCGCTATTGGCTGGCTGTGGATATGACGAAAGGAAAGCCGATATTCCCATGAAAGTAAGGAATTTTCTTAACCAATTGTAAGCTATATTTTTCAACATATTGAATTTCTGATTTTAAATATTATTTGAATGATTAGTATTTAACCCCAGTTTACGGAAAATACGCGTCAGGATTCAGAGAATATTTAGCACCAACTTTAGTCCTTGGGTAAACTATCTAAAACTTTTGAGAAAACTAAACAGCTTCAAATTCTTTACAATCGGAAATATTTCAATTATTACAGGATCTTATTCTTCTTTCCGATGATTTCTTCCTCCATGCAGTGCATTCGTGAAAAGAAGCAAGGAACGTTGGAGCGAACTGTTGTGGCTGGCGTTCGATCCTGGGAAGTTTTAACTGCATACTCGGTCACAGAAACGGCCATCGTTTTCTTTCAAACTGCACTGGGTTTCTTCATTATTGTGGAAATATTTCAAATTCAAGTTAAAGGTTCTATCGCATTGGTATTACTTCTTAGTGTGTTGATTGGATTGAGTGGAGTATCTATTGGTAAGTAAGCATTGTGTATTTTAGCTCTTTCTTATGTCAAAAGTAACACCAACGTTTGAAGAAAAGTATTTTACTTTCATTTTTTACTTTAAGGATTTTTAGTGGGAAGTTTATGCAAAGAAGAAACTGAAGCTGCATTGTTATCCATGGGAGTTTTCTTTCCTAATTTTATTTTAGCAGGTACGATGCAGGATGCAACTTGCAAAATGATGTAATCATGCTTGTATGCTGTTTTTTTTCGTGCAAGTATTTGAACTAATGAAAGTTATGATAATTTTATGTGCTCTAGGAATGTTTTGGCCGGTTGAAGGTATGGAAATTTTGACGCTGATAATATTTCTTTCACAAATAAACATGCGTTACAACGTAGGTATGTCTGGTAGCTTAGGATGTAAATCATTTCTTACAGGTTTGCCGTTGATGCTACAATATATTTCGAAATTTTTGCCATGCACCCAAGCCAGTGAATCTATGAGATCGATTGTCACCCGCGGCTGGGATTTCTTTCATCCTAAAGTATGGCCTGGCTTTGCTGTGACCTTCGTCTGGATAGCTTTATACTGGACGGTTAACATCATAGTTCATAGACGTGCTTCCATCCGTCGTAAGCATTAACAAGCTGAACAACTAAATTTACATGAGGTGAAAATTTTAGACAGCTTCCATTACACATCCATGACACGACTAAACTTCAGGAAAATTTATAGCTATATAACATTCAACAATGTCTTAACTAATAACAACGATTAATTTATCATAATATACTGGTTCTGTGATTCTACTTGTAAAGGTTTTAAAATGTGAATGATGACAATCTTCTTAAAGTTTTTTAACGTCTACTGGATAAAATGGAATGTCCAAGAATAAAGATAATCCTGAGTTGGATTGGAATAAACCTGTTAATTGGATAAAAAACGGTAAATGCACATGTTTCTCATAATAGTACACTTCCGTTCATGAAAATACGTCGAACTGAAATGACGCGATAGTATGATATCTAGATTATCTAACTAAAAAACGGAGAAACTTTCATGAGTTTGCTCCTCCCGTTGCATTCTTAATCACCAACGATGTCGAGCAAGTCCTATAAAAAGCGTAACACCTCATGCAATCCGGTATCCCACGCCCTTAACTAGCTTACCTTTAGAATGATGCTAAAATGCACAGATAGATATGCACAAATGAAAAAACCCATGTTACTCATGCATCGTCCATGAACGCTTCAACCTAACCCATTACTGTTGCCATTTTACGTAGATGTTACGGTCTATGTCTTTTACAAGAGTACCTGTTTACTCTCATGAGTTGACGAGCCTCTTCTCAAAGGAGTAAAAACTTTAAAAGCAACATTGGATTTCTTACGAAAGCCATTCTTAATTTTGCTCTTGATCCGATATAATCTCTTAAGCGATTGAACAAATTCTTGTTGATAATCTTGACTTGTTCAGAGACTGTCAAAGAGAGATTATCACCGGTGCAAAGTGAAACTAAGGTTTGCATGCTTGTAGTGAAGTGTCCATGTGATTTTAATTGTTTTAATACAGATTCATCCATTCACGACTGACTTTCGGATCTCCAATTTAAACAATTTAAAAAGTTCTCAAAATGGCCAAACTTAGCGCGTTCAGTGTTATTGCAATTTATGGCGTGGTTGCTTTCACCGTTTTTGTTGCCAGTGCGTCATCACAAAGAAGGCTGAATTCGGAAGATTTAAAAGGACAATCTTCTCAAAATCAAGGTAAAGATTTTTTTATTTTTTTAAGTCCGAAGTTTACAGGTAAAATTTGATATTATGCATACTATGTTCGCATTAAGTATTAGAAGCCAGATGAATCTATGTATGCTGAAATTTTACCCGTATATTTATAATTTATAAGGGAGTCGAAGACAATCAATAAATCCAATGCAAGAAACCTGCTTGGCGTGCATTTGTCAAGCCTCCACAAACTGCAATCTGACCACGAGATGCATTTCAAATGGCAAGTACTGCGGGCCTTTTCTCATTTCCCGGCCATACTGGCAAGACGCCGGTCAATTGACCCTTTTAGGAGATAGTGCGGATCGAGTTGGGGGTAAGTCTTTGATTTTGTCATTGTCAGTTTTAGACACATTTAACTCATCTGAGCTCACGATTCAAATATGTTGTTGATGACGTACATAAAGAACTTCATTAAATTGGATTTAGCAACTTCCTATATTGCTAGTTTTACCTTCGTCAAAACACTTTTTACAAGGTTGTGTAGTGTAAACTTGTAATAACTTGCCGCTCATGTGCATACACTCGTTTAAAGTTTTATTTTGGTTGTATGAAGCATGGTTAATTTTTATGATTGTTTTTTTATTGACTTGTAGCATTTGAAGACTGCGCTAATGATCCCATCTGCTCAGCACAGGTAAGAAAAGAAATCTTTTCAGGAGCTTAATGCTTACGGAAATAAAAATGCTTACATAAACAGCTCAAAAAGCTGTTCATCCAAGTTTATCATAACAAAATATTAAGTTCATCTTTTAACATTCTTACAGACTGTTAGAACCTATATGCAGAGATTTCAGACGGTAAGCATGCAAGAAACAACTTTTTCCAGTCTTTATATCAGCTTTTATATTATTATAGCACATCCTGTGCAATGATGAAACTTGTACAAGTCTACATTTTTTTAGGATTGAGTTTTTGCATGGCTTATCTTGCATTGCACTGTGTTTTTTCACTAACACATGTATACGTGATCATTTAAGGTCCACTTAGGTTAATATTGCATGTCTACTCTTAATTTATGCGGATAATGAGAACCTATGGATAAAATTACATAAATTTGTATGCTGAAAAAAATCAACTCATTATTCAAGATTGAGCATCAAAATGTGAAACTTCCTTTAGTCAAACTCCAAAGTATAGTTTAGTTTTGTATTTAAAGTTACATTACATATATTGTACATAATCAACATGTTAACCTTAGGAAGATGCTTTTTAAGAAAAATTATACGCTTTCAATCTTTATACCTTACCCAATTTTGCCGGGAAAAGGGTGAGATAAATCTCTTTAAAAACTAGATAGAAAGGTTAAACATTTTTTATCCATGTTGCTCAGTGTTTTTACTCAGGGAAGCATGTTCAATTCCCCTGTTTGTGAAAACTGGCAACATGTGCTTATTCACTTAATAGCTACTTGTACTCGATGCGATGCTAATTGCTACCGACGTGATGTATGCGATTTCTTGTCCCTTTCAGCTAAAAATGGCAATTTGCATTAATTTATTTTGACCCTTTTATTTCTATCTTTTTTTATTTCATTTTTTTTTCTTTGTTTCCATTTTGTACAGGACTGCAACCGCGATGGAATGATTGACTGCGATGAGTAAGTATCAATTTTCTTTTAAAAACTAAACCATACAGTAATCCCTCATGTTACTTATCCTACTTTCGCATGCACTTTAATTCATTAAATAATCTTGCAATGCTCACATGAGAACTGATTACATAAAAATCTCTTTTGATTGATCATCAGCTAATCAATTTTTCCATCTCTCCTTTTTCTACAGCATGGGCCGAATTCATTTGATGGGACCGACGGATTGTGTAAATCCCAGAGTTCCCACAACGCCCTTCTTCAAGCGCTTTAGAAGCTGCTATGACAAGGTCCTTCAGCTGTCATCGTTGATCTGAGAAGGAAAAAAGTGCTGAGGCGTTTGTGATACAAAACTCAGGCTAGGCCAAGTACACTCTCGGCTCATCAATAAACACAGAAAACTAGCAACCAATCATGTCATATATCTTTGTGTGAGATGATGGTCATGATTTCCTAGCAATTTTATGATAATTTTTAGCAACCTACCCTGTACATAATATATTGTAGGGTTTTTATACTCGTTTCATGACAAGTAAGTTGTTCATGACCCATGTCACATTCAAAATGAAGATATGTATGTAAAGGAGAGGGAAGGATGTGTAATCTTATGAAAATTGAAAAGCCTCCAAGCTAGTATAAAACGAGTGAGGGGAGGAGATAAACACAAAGCAAATCAAAAATAGAAGAGATTTTTCCAAAACAGAAAAGGTAGTTTTTTGTTTCGATTGCCATAAATAATATCCCACGGGAATAAACAAGTAGTTAGGAAAACGATAATGTTAGTCATAAGAAACATTCCTTTGCATTACATTTTGCACTCATCATACAATATATTGTGAACATAAAAAAGGTTTAAAGAATTTATTACTTATTTTTAGGTAACTAAAAATCTAGTAAAGTTGAAAATAAATGTTTTAATCCTGTACATAGTTAAGTAAGTTTATGCCTAATTTATGTAGGTATGATGCTGTTCATACATTTTGTAATATATGTCAAAGGGAAGGAATGAAAATGGAGATTATAGATGAAAGAAATGAAAACAAGTTGTCAGTTTGAATGTAACAAAAAGCGAATTAATGTGAAAATATATGAAAATCCTTTTGCAAATCAAGATACCGACTTTTTATGAGGGTTGTCATTTTTTGCAGATTTTATTGTCGGAACAAAATACTTAAAAGTTATCCTGTCAGATTAGTTTTGGGAGTTAATCTGAAAGAAAAATATGCTCACACTACAACCACACCTTACATATTTCTAGCGTGACTGGCGACTGGACAAACTTCAATAAGTTAGCATTGCATTGTAGTAGCCGGCAGCCAGCCAGTAGCTAGATCCGGCTTTGTTCTCTGATTTTTATCTAACGCTCATTGAAAAAAATGTATTTTTAATTTAATAAATTGGGTAATATACTCGCATAGTTTAAAAAATAAAGTTAGACGCAAACTCAAAGTGAATAGCAAAATAGAATTTTAAAGTGTTCTCCGCAATATCAAGCACAGTTTCTGGGGGATAGAGTGTAAGCGTGGTAGTAACTGTAATCAGTCAAGAATGACATGCATTTTTTCTCTCATTTTCTACCTCAACCTCATCCTGTTTTATAAAAGTTATCATTTTCATCTAGTTTTGCGCAGAGTTGAATTCATCTTTAAATGCATAATAAAGGATGCAGCTGATGAGTTGGTATTACAAGATACCATATTATTATATAACAATTCAGGGAATCATACGATGAGGTTTTACTTTTCATACATTTTTTCGCATGTGCATTAAATCAGTTTATCGAGAGTGGAACATGTTGTTTGTAGTTTTGTATGCAGTCATGTTATTATTTGAACTTTTAGAGACGAGATAATGACGTGCCACGCTGGTTTTATATCTTTTCTTTTAAACTCTTACTCACACAGTTACCTCCCACTCATGTATTCTTTACGGTTTAATAATTCGGCTCTGCAGTAAACACGTGTAATAAAAGTCAGCTGGATAAAGATCGAAAAGAAAAGGGGTACTTTTTATAGTTTTGATTATTTTAAAAGATTCATATTTAATGTAGGCTCTTGGGTAGATGTTATGTGTATTGAGAAAATTGCTAAATGTGGTTTTATGGCTTTTTTGAAGTGTTGTTGTGGGTCGGGGTTAATTTATGACAAAGGCTACAATGCATTTATTCAATTTGCGCTGTAAACTTAATTAATAGAGTGCTGTATAGATGGGTGGTTTCTACATTTTTTCTTTTTCCACTAATTACACATTAGCATTTTTTCTCTGGTTGAGAAATAAAGTATACTTGTTTGCAAGCGACACACTATCCTAGTGATTCCCTTGTAATTAAGATTTGCAAGTATTTGATAATCGTGATAATATAAAACACTGCTAGAAGTTTAAAATGAAAATAAACAAGTGTGGGAACAAGCTGCCTATCACGCATTGCATGTGTAGTTGTCACTCAAATGAGCACGTTCACAATAATAATAAAATAATAATATCGTAAAATGATATATACAGGAAGACTAAAGCTGACTATACTCTTAAGCAATCATAAGAATTGCGTTTCATTTAGTTTCACTTTTTCTTTATTTTTTGCTCGTACTTTCCAGTCTCAACAGCTTTCCTTAATTTACTGTTAATGTCAGCTTAAAAAGTGTAAATCAAAATGAAATTGATGATACTAACATGATGCTTAACCAGCTCAATTTAGTAGAATCTTTATACAAAATACTAGAAAATCCTCATTTTCCCATTCCAGAACCTTCCAAGAATTATTTTCCAATTACGGACAAAGTTTTCTTCTATTCTCAACTTTTTGTGTACTGACAACTTCAAAGCCAGCTTTCCAGTGAAAATCTTTAGTTCCAGTCTTAGAGTACTACATATTTTCTAAAGATACTCAAAGTCTCTATATACAAGACAACATTCAAGAAAAGACTTGTTTATATCCTTCTACCCCCGAACTCATGTTGCTTTTTGAAATGCTTCATAAATAAAGAGATTTTCGTCGCTAATTTGCTGTC
This sequence comes from Sinodicranocentrus sp. ZH6, assembly GCA_027743935.1. Classification (NCBI taxonomy): domain Eukaryota; kingdom Metazoa; phylum Arthropoda; class Collembola; order Entomobryomorpha; family Entomobryidae; genus Sinodicranocentrus; species Sinodicranocentrus sp. ZH6. The sequence continues at coordinate 13,168 of JAHZNA010004897.1, read as the reverse complement.
AAGAAATATACTTCGCCAATTTTCCAAAATAAGTACATAACGAGAAATAGCATTCGTAGAAATGTGAAGGTCGTTTACCCACAAACCTGTTGCGCTCCTCCTCACCCTCACGAAAACTTTACGATTAGATGCTCCTTATCAGAGATGATAAAGAAAAGAACTACGATTTGTGCGTAGATATTGAATGACTAATAAAGCCGATTAGCATATTTTATCTGTATAAACTGCACATATAAGGGAATCGTGAGCGCCATGAAAAACATGCAAAATTACAGACCAAATAGTTCTTATGAAGGAAACCAACTTCATGATTCATTCTTAATTGAATCATAGGTACATGGAAAATACCCACTGAGAGTTCTAAAAACAACCAAACTAGCCTCAGCAGGAATCTCTGAGGTATATTTGAATCGTGATCCACATCCATGTTTAAAGTCATCCGGATTTCCTTTATATAAAACAGTTTTCGTTGTAAGAAGCAAGGTACCAGTCACGGAACCGTGAAAATGAAATTCAAATCTCATTCATTGGTACCTCACTTCTTTATTTCATAATTTTTGCTCTTAAAATCTACCCCTGTAAGCGTTTGGAATTTTTTATCCACTGGATATTCCACTTACACATACACCGCCTTCTCCTCCATATACGTCAATGAAATATCCATATAGTTTAGTAACGATCATTCTTAACCTTAGGGTGTTTCTCAGAATAATAAAATATCTTGATATTTGTACTCATTTGAGTATAATATGCATTTTTTACAAGTCGATGTTGTATGGATTGTTTTTGCGCGAGTGGCTATATTTATTCTCACATTATTAACAGGCGGCACTACACCAGCTTGTTGTTAAATCAAGGTCAGTTTTGAACAGGACAAAAGTAATAGGAAGGTAAATGCCATGTTTATGCAGTAGACAAGATGATGATGGTGCATCTTTAAATTGAGTTGTAAGAGGATATGTATAAATGATCATTCGGATGAAGAAGGACATGGAGAGAGCATCACCTATTCTGACTGACATCATTAGAATATCATTAGCATCGTATATAAAGGTAATATGCAACGAGCAAGATAATTATGTCATGCCCACTGAGTCATATTTTGGGATTTTGTAGGATGAAAATACCCACAGACACAGGTATATTAGCACAATGATGCCAAAATCAGCAGTGGTATATGTATGATATGTATAGAAAAACAACAATGTAAATTCACGAAAGGCAGACTGAAATTTGATTGAAGTGCAATAGAAAAATCTGGAATGGTCTCTCATTTGTAAACGACTGATCAGAGGAGACTTGTGCAGTTATCAAAGTGACTGACAGAGAAATTACGTTTTAAATTATATCTGCTCCCATTTCGCTTTAATCATGAAGGTGTCAATAATCAACAAGATCACTGTCACTAGTTTCGTTGTGGCAAATTTGTTGATGCTGTTTGTGAATGCAGTGGATATTACAGACGAATGTTTAGGGTGCATTTGTCAGGCGAGCACAGGCTGCAATAAGGATCAAGGTAACACTAATAGTAATTTATATGAGTGGTCAAAAACTGCATAATCATAATATAGTTATTTTATAGACAAATTTTTATGAATATTGTTTAATTTATAACTGTGGTTATGATATTCGTATAGGATGCAGTGATGCAGGTGTATGTGGACCTTTTCTGATCACTTGGGGGTTCTGGTCTGACGCTGGAAAACCAGTCATAGCTGGTACAAAAGCCAACGATCCTGATGGTATGCTGGAATAATTTATTGCTCACATAATTTTCAAAAGCTTGAGTTTGCTAAGGATGCTTTATGATGCTAATTTTGTGGGTGGATAAATTCTAGCATATAAAAACTGTGTGAATGACCTTTTCTGTGCTAGTGAAGCCGTTCGAAGTTACGCCAAAATATTCGGAAAGGTAAAAATATAAGTATTTTAAATGCAAAAAATCTAATTATTCATGTGGGATTCATACCAAATGAAAATTCACTCGAACAGGATTGCAACGGGGATGGAACCATTGGTTGTGAAGATTTTGTCCGAATCCATAAATTCGGCCCTGGTGCCTGTGACTCGCCATCACTGTTTGAATCACCATTTTACAAGGAATATGCGAAATGTGCAGCTATTGTCAATCCTAAGTAAATCGCGAGTTCCATATGCAATTTGTAAGCTTATGTAATTTGGAAGCTAGCTTATCCAGGCATCTTTACACTGTATTTTTTATTTCCATGTATTTCTTTTTTTAAATAGTTCATCAGTTCTTGAACTCATAAATACGCATTTAAATAGTTAATTATTGTTGGTATTGAACTGAAAATCTACTCCATACTACTACAGCTGCGCTGATGAGAACATTTATCATTGTCTCTTTCAGACTAAAGACTATAATATTTGTATTCACTTCCTGACAGTTAACTATGAGAATATTTAAAGTAGAACGTTTTATGCCTCATTCTAGACTTACTTTTGTAAACAAAGCGTGTGAACAGTCGTCTAATGAAGTGTTTCGCATTCCAAATGCGTGACCTGAATCTGCTTGAAATAATATGATAACGTCTATAAATAAAAACAAGTCAATTTAAATACTGTACAGTTCATTTATAATATTTTCCACTTTTATACGTATGCATACGTTAAATTATCTTAAAAACATTCATAGTATTTACATTATTGAAGGTTCATTGGGGGAAATTCCACTTGATGTTTCCGATCATTTTTTTGACAAAGGAGATAAAGCAGATCCCTCGCACGTTTCCTTTGCTCACACATTGTATCTTTAAAGCAAAACAAACTAATTTCCATTTTACGCTTCTTCTTGCACGTCCACATTTTCATTGCCAATCCAAAAGCTTTGAGGAAATACTGAGGTGATAATGAAGTCCCTACACGCATGAAAGATTAAAACTACATACCCGTGTAATCTTGATCATTACACCTATACCCTGATATAATACTACATCGTATAAAGATGATACGTGTAACTAGTAAATTTATAAAAAACTTAATGACGTCAGGAATTCCATGCACTTGATAATAATCGCTACATACTACCTTACATGCTAAAGTTTGCAGTGGACGAACGAAAACAAAAATGAATGAAAAACAAAAAGTGTGACGTCAGCAGTTTTTTTTAAAAAAAAACTATGAGGGTTTATTAAATACCAGGGCAGGGAGGGAAATGTTACGGATTTTCAAGCAGTTGCTTGGCTTCTCAGAGCGTATCGGCGATAAGCGTTGTTGAGATCGCGGTTTTTCTATTAAGCGTATTATATTCGTTCGTCTGGCTTTTAAAAGAATGGACGACGCATTTATGACGTGTTTAGGGCTTTGGATTGAATCAAGATCTATGTATAATATTTCATCTGCAGGCGATTATGAATTAGAGACTGAAAGAATTTACGGAAAATCGTGACTGAAGATGCAAGGATTGCGATGTCGTTAGATTTTTATTTTATTTTTATAAAGCATGACCTTAAACTACTTGGAAAGTCCACAACGTGCCACTAACTAAAACACAAATAATAAGTTAATGGGCTTATGATAATAATTGTAGTAAGTGTAAGTTTAACGGAAAAAGATTATGGTAGGGTGAATTTGTCTGTCTTAAAAGATAAATAACCCTGAATTGGTTAGTAACGATACTTGTTTTTTTCGGCGCCATATTAGTGGGTGTGCAATCGAGTTTAAATTTTCTCGTCACACTATAGATAAGTTGTATGGCAAAATAGTCAACGGATATGATGAAATGATGACGATGACTATGATGTATAGTAAAATTTTAAACATACTGGACATCTAACAGAAATGACAAGCAAACTGTAAACAGGATTGAACCACAAAAAGGAAGAAGAAATGTATGATGGATTTGGGCGATACTATTTTATTGCTAAAATGATTTACATACACTTCATACGGCAGGTTTTATAGTTGTAGGTAATGTAAGTATTAAACACACTAAAATGTTTGCGAATCCAAAAATGTGAAGTTTCAATTGTTTCAAGTTTAAAGTTATTTCAATAATGCCACTATTTTGCAAAAGAGCTCACATTCAATTTAGTTGTCAATAAGTTTGTTAGTAGCAATTCAACGTCTAAGTAAGGTGTAGAAGCACACCCTAAAACATTTCTCTCCTCGTTTCTTGGTTCCAATACTGTTTTACAAGAAAAAGTGCGATTACAATAATATTTTATTATATTCTCCTCACTCACCTGTCAATCGTGAATGACATGCATGCAGAGTACACATGATTGCCAAAATAAATGTTCCTGTCCTATTTCCATAATTTTCCATAAACTTTCCCAACCACTACCATCAAAGTAGGTTGAAGTGTAAGAATTTGTGAAGATGTAAGGAAAATGATGTGTATGTATAACTCATATTGAATGAGTTATTGAGGATTACAACAACAAAGTTTTTTGTCTGCTTAACACAATTTACACAAAACTTGGAGGACATTTAATGTTCCAGAATAATGATTGTTTGTACACTTGAAAGCAACTTTGTTACAGTTGTTCGATACCACATACCACGTGAAACTGAGGTGATCAAATTTCTTTATAACAACTTAGGTGCTCTTCTTTATATATAACTATGTACGTTAAAGACGTCAGTCTAATACTAGAAAATCCCCCAAAACAACCAAATTGAAGCAGAAGAATGTCAAACTGAAGCCATCTCCTTGAGTCATGGACTTCCCTAATTTTATATCTGATTAAAATCCCCGTAAGTGCCTAACCTTTTCAAAATTGTGTCTGCATTTTACAACTGCTTAAAGTGAAAAATTGTAAATAAGAATTCATATCTGATGAATGATTGTAATCGGAATGCACACTAATAAATTATATTTTTCCTCCGTGAGCCAGAATAAATTTACAAATGTCTTGTAACCATAAATCTACAGAATCATCATCACCCCATCAGGACTTTTGGACGTGTTCCATCTCTCGTTGATTTCACACTTTTGGTAAATGGAATTGTGTCAGTGTTTCTTTGAGCTTGTGATGTGTGGAAAATAATCAAGTGTGCGTTTAGAAAAGAGTTTTTATTCCAAAATTAATCCCACTTTGCACGGTCTGGATGTAATCACGCCTCGTGGTAATGAAACATACAAATTTTACCTAGTCTCATAAATTTTATTCACGAGTGAGATACTTTTTTTCGTGATTTTATCTACTTTACAATGGTTTTTGCAGAGGTTTAGTTTTACAAAGAGGTAAAGTAAGCTACTAAGTAAAAAAAGTTATTAAAATTCTTTCTCGACTGGTATGATAGTGCATTCACCCATTAAACCCTTTCTCTAGATAAGATCCCGCTTATTCTCACGTCTCATCCTATTTTTAAAAATTGTCGGTAATGAGGGCTAAACGAGAGAGTGTCTCTTCTGTGACATGTGGCATTCAACACACAAGTTCAAGAGAAGGTGGATTTTGTGTGTTTGGACGATCCACTTCTGGGAAATGTTGACTGTGACACTTTTTTCTGTTCCATCAGCCGGAGAAGAAGAAAAAATTGAGAGAGATTGGGAACAAAGATTAAAAGCAGTTAGTGCTCTATAGAAGTGAAAAACACAAAACAAATTCCATTAAACTCTCAAGGGAGCACTTTTAACCTAAGCATGCATACATCTCTTGGCATTCGCTTGCCGTGGCTCCGACGACTTTTTTTTACAGTGACAATGATTCCCCCTAACATTGATATTCAAGGGAGGATCTCTTTGGGGAAAAGGCCATCGAACTACAGCACGCTACATATGTCTTTTTATCTTTGATACCGCAAGACATTTTTAACACGTTAATGAGTCTCGCTTTACACATTCCTTGAGATTAGGCTTGTTCAGCTAAAAAATTCTCTCAAGAATATTAATTTTTTACCTGTTTAATCTGATAAGTTGTAAGTATGTCGTTGAGATAATTTGAAGGGTTTTCCCTGTAGTCTCCATTAATATTCAAGTTTTCAACGGTCCAAATCCAATTCGCAGTTCGTGTTTCATCTAGAAAAATTCATAGAATCCCATTTGAGCATTCACCTTGAGTAAAAGTTAATGAGATTCTTGGAGATGTGCACATTAGCGTATGTAGAAACATATATGGTTACGTTGTCATATGGGTAATTAGCATATATAAGTAAGAAGACATATTCTAATTTTGGTAAGTAATATTATTAAGATAGTGGTGTGTAATCAGTAATTTGCATCATTATCATTTATACCTCATCTTCATGTTGATCCACATGAACCCAATGTCACTCTTCATTGCAACTTCTGGAATCACAACTTCTCAATGGGTATCGCATCCAATTCCAGCTATACATTATGGAGAGATACATTTTAATGGTATCATTTGACACTTGTCAATACCCAGCAAGAAAAGTCTGTACAGAAAATTGTATAGATAATATGTACATATAGTCGTATTATTGAATATAACACATGCCCGTCGTGACTTATATCATGGTTGCGACTAGAAGCTCGTTAAGCAATCAGTTTGAAATACATTAGAAACTCAACTTGCGGCGAAGTGGTCATTAAAATCTTGCTAATTGTCTCAAAGTAAACTGGCCTATATGCATAATACGCAGATTAGTCAGAATTAGGTATATACATTGGAAAAAGAGACAGTTAAACAATGGAATATTTATTAGATGTGATGATCTGTTTGCTAATACACAATGAGTATGAAATACTGAGTATATTTATGGTTGTAGGTTGTGAAGCTTGGAAATCGCCGTGCAACTCCTATTTTCAGATTGGATGGGAAATGAAGCTCTTACTCTGGAATTGTTAAAACGAGTCTTTGTCAAGAGGGGTTTTGGTCTGTTGTTGACTCTACAGATAGACCATAGCTTTTGCACACATAACGTCAAATACCTACATTCGTATTAGCAACGCACTCGTCTCATCACTCCTTCAATCCAATTGAATAAAAATTGAAGCTGGTGGCAGTGGCCATATGGTTAAATAAAACCAATAATACACATTTGCCTAAAGTTCCATTCGCGGTTGGTAAAGTAAACTAGGGAAAAAGTGAGGTTTGTTGTTAGTTGCTTTTGTGCAGAGCTGAGAACCGAAACCTGAAACTAATAGGATCATCACAATAAGATAGAGAGTTTGTGTAAATCCGACAAAAAAGCTCGCTCTCTGTCATTAGTACATTTTTTACAAGTTCTCGAGAACACAGACCACTTCTAATAGTGTGACGTATGCAGTTTTCAATTGTGCTGAAGGTCTTTTAGAAATCCACTGTTTTTCCAACAAATTTCTCTTCTTTTTATTGTCAATTATTGCCTAGTTGTTTGTCAAGGTTGCAGCTTAAGACAATCAAATTTTATTGAAACACAAAGTGTGTCTGCCCTCTGCAGTATATTTTCACTGAAATTCCAACTCTCTCCAAGCAAAAGGTACTGAGCTATTTTTGAGGAGGAGAGAGAAATTGAGGATTTTTGTAATTTTTGTAATCAACTGCCACAGATTGAGAAAATATGTCACTTTTAAATAAATTCTCACGAAAAAAAATTGTCGATCGAGAGGAAACCTCGACAGAGTTTAACCGCGTTCTTTCCACATTAGACTTGACTCTGCTTGGTATTGGGTCTACTCTTGGAGTAGGTGTTTATGTGCTTGCCGGAGAAGAAGCAAAGAAGGATGCGGGGCCTGCTGTGGTCATTTCTTTCCTTGTCGCAGCTCTCGCTAGTGTTTTGGCAGGTGAGTTGTCAAAATATCGTAAATCATGTGTTAAAAACTTTGCCTGCGACTGGATGTAAAATCACAAAAAATGCCATTTGTTGACCTTGACCATAGCCTCGTCATAATGACACTTGGAGGTTGAATTTTTATCGTTATCTTCAAATAGATTCTCTCTCTAGAAAAAAGTGCGCCATAGTAAAATTAGCCCAAGTATAAGTATACAAGCTATGCTCTTTTATTTATCCATAATCACGTCAAAAATACATTCCCTTTCACAATGATGAATCCAGTGTGTGCAAAAATCCCAAAGTTAACTAGGCCAACAGCAGGAAAATTATGTTGCAGCTTGTCATTCCTCATTCCCGAATGCGCAATTCATGTAAAATGCAACACACTAGAATGCAAAGAAAAATAATGGAATTTGTTCAAGAGCACACTTCCGGTGAATACCAGAGTGAGCCTGTAGGATTATTTGTAATATTCTCTCGTTGAATTCGACACACCCTGCTGGAGGAAACTTACATGTGTTGTTTTGACAGGAGGAAAATTAGGAACAAATTACTACTTGATCATGTTGCTTGACATTAGCCAATTTAGTTAATCAAGCTATACTACTCGAGGGAGCCAAGTTGTCAATTTTCATTTTGTTAGTCACTCCATGTTTCCATTTCATTAAAACTAATTCTCCCCTGTCACTACACAACTCTTCCTAACAATCCATACTCCAGCAAGTTTTTGCAATCTCAGCAAAACTGCATACGAAAAGTTATTCTCTTGGCATTTCCACACGACAAGTATGACACTTGGGTTGATTATTTATTTAAGGACTTTGCTATGCCGAGTTTGGAGCACTAGTTCCTAAAGCTGGCTCTGCATACGTATACAGCTATGTCTGTGTCGGGGAGCTGATTGCGTTTACCGTGGGATGGAACTTGATCATGGAGTATGTCATTGGTAAGCAAGAAACAAAATACAAACTATTATATACACTTTCGCGACACCGGAAGTGACGGTCTATTCAGCAATGTTATATATATAAAACTGTGTGTATCTAACTTGGAAATCAATTGTCACCCTATATTACAGGCGTTGCTAGTGTGGCAAAGGGATACAGCGAAAATGTCGATAAGCTTTTTGAGCACGCGATGTCAGACGCTTTCAGGGAATACTTTCCCATCGGATACTTTAGCTTCCTTTCCTCCTACTTTGACTGGTTTGCCTTTGGAATCACGCTGGTTTTAACCCGTACGTTAATAAAAATCCAGTTTCAAGCTGTACATTTCTCCAGCAAAAAAAATGTATCGTAAAATGATGCTTTTAAAAAGCCACTTTTTTATGGTTCCAAAAGTCCACGCAATAATATCCCTTTTCCAACCACTCAAGTGTGTGGCTATGTGGCCACCAAAAAAAGTCGGCAATTTTCTTCAGAAATGTATTTTTATAGGATTTTTTTCTTCTCTTTTCTCTTCCTTGTAGTGGTGCTGGCAGTGGGAGTAAAGGAATCGACAACCTTCAACAACGTCTTTACAGGCTTAAATTTGCTTGTCGTTGTCTTCGTCGTGATCGCAGGCTCTTTCTTCGGTTAGTGCCAAATGACCGTCAATTTGGATAAAAGGCTGGAATAGCCAGTCAATAAACTATACTCAGGATTGATGCTAATGGATTACTGGATATGTATTTTTTCCTCCATCTAAACTTCCCTTCAGTTTCTCTTCCTCCCTTGAACTTATGAGGGGGGAGTATTTGCAGAGAATTTTTGTGTCATGAGGGAATAGTAGTAGTTTTTTTCTCAGAGTTTTTACAACCAGCCAAAATAAGACTCTAAGTCGATACTCTAAAAGATTGTCTTTTTTCTCTTGTGATGATTTTTTTGTCTTTCTCATCCCCATCGACAACAACTATTGACGTTATGCTTTCTGTCTTTCTGTGTGGCTTTCAAGAGTAAAAAAAGACTTTTGTATTATTTTTCATGTTCACACACAGTCGAGCCGAAAAACTGGTTTTTGGACAAGAATGAAACGCTCAGAAACTATCCAAACATTTCAGCAAAGGCCATTGGTGAAGGAGGATTTGCTCCATTTGGATTTCACGGTATAAAAAAAGCATTTAAGTTTCTTCTTCAGTTAAATATATATCCACATTTTGAGTGAGAGAGAGATATAAAATGCGTTAAATGTTCTTTAAGGGTAGTATATATTTTATGTATTACTTCCATTTGAAATCTCACAAATTTAACAAAAAAAGATACTCATTTTGCTTTCACTCACTCCTTCTCAGAGCCCAACTGTTTTTCAAGGAAAAGCATGTTTGTTTTTTTATAAAAAAGATGATCCATATCATCATTCCCTTATGATTTTCATGATGACGATATTGTGAGAGAATTTTTACCTTTCTTCCTTTGTTGTGGGTGTTTCGGTCTATTTGGAATGAACAAAGTGATTCAAAGGAAAGAGGGAAATGTAAAAAATTCATGAAGAGAAAAACACGTATAAAAGTCAGTTTTTGAAGAGATAGTTACATGAAGTTTTGGTATTTGGAAAGTTTTTTTGAGGGAAATGTATGTACGTAGTACGTATATGATCTATATCATGAGGAATGATGATGACTAAAGCCATATATTTCCGTTCCGGTTATTCTTAATGCATTAATAATAATTTGTTGAGTAGCAAGTAGGAAAAAGGGAAGGAAGGGCTCAAGGAGTGAGTGAAAGTAGTTTGTAGAGAGAAATATGTTGAAAAGAGAGAGAGAGTTTGGAGGGAAAAGCTGACATGATGTTTTAAGACCGTCTTCTTATGGGATTAAAGGATGAGAATGCTCCTCTCCCTCATGCATTTATGAGTGCCGGCTTTGAAACAGGAAAATGGGTTGTCAGCATTGGAGCACTCTTCGGACTGTCGACAAGGTTCTTTTCAAAAATCTTTTTCTACTTTTAGACTTTTTTCTTCTCTTATTTTGACTAGCATTTTCAAAAGCAAGTCCTCCCTCGCATTTGGAGGACATGTCTATTTTAAGGGATTAATGGGAAAAGGTGAGAAAATGGGGTTTTAACATTTTTATTTGTTTTTCTAGTCTTCTCGGAGCGATGTTTCCAATGCCGCGTGTCATTTATGGTGAGATTAGTTTTTTCTTGGTTTATTTTCATGATTTGGATAAAATGTAGATACTTTTGAACTCTGGGAGAGTAAAAGTTGGGAAAAGTATGAAAATTGTTTTATAATTTTGTTAGCTATGGCTTCGGATGGTGTCGTCTTCAAATTCCTTTCCAAGGTTCATCCTCGGTTTCAGACTCCCTTAATTGCGACTCTAATTGCGGGAACGTTTGGAGGTAAAATTAGGTCATGGAGAGTAATTGAGAAAAACAAATTATGAAAATGGAATTATATAATTTGACAAGTAATTTTTTACAATTAGGATTTATGGCGGCGCTTTTTAATCTTGATGACTTAATTAATATGATGTCCATTGGAACACTTACCGCCTACACACTTGTTGCCGTTTGCGTTCTCTGTTTGAGGTGTTTTTTTGCTAAAAATAGATATACACCTACATTCATAAATGAATATTATTGATTCATACTAATGGCTATTTGAGTAGATATCGCAAAGACGTGGATGGAGCAGATGACCAACTAAACCTCGACTTGGAAAAGCAGTATGGTGCCCATCCGTTTCACCATCGTTGGCTGAATCTCGGAAATTCTCCAATCCCAACTGATGCCTCCTCTGCATACACAGATAGAGCTGTTACGCTTTATTGTATGTAACACATATTTATATTACAACTTATCATGCAACATGAAAGTTGAGTAATACAAACGCTTCTTTCCTCATGTAGGTGTAATATCCTTAGTATTTTGCGCGATTGCAATCCAATGTGAAGATCAAATACTGCGATTGCATTATCCCTCACTAATTGCCATAATCCTGTCTGGGATTTGCATCATATCCATCTTGATCTCCCTCAGTCTCCAGCCTGTCTCTCAGGCTAAGTTATCCTTCAAGGTCAGTCTGACCCCAGATTTACGCTCAACCGCTCAATTGCATTTACAGCTCTGTAATTGCCTTATATTGCGTAGTAACTTTGTCTATAAAAAGTGGAACATAACTGGAATTGTGTAACAGGTCCCGATGGTCCCGTTCCTTCCTGGGATCTCTATTTTGGCGAATACCTACCTCATCCTGAAATTGTCTTGGGAAACTTGGATTCGTTTTTCCGTTTGGATGCTAATTGGATTCCTCATTTATGCCATTTGCTTAATAAACGGGACAACGGACAGAGCATACCAAACCTCGGTTGAGAAGCGACAAAGGAAGTATTCAAAAATTTCCACCAATGGCTTTCGCAATGCAATGTTCCAACTTTCGGAAAAGCCTCAAGAGGACACGAAGAATGGAAACGTTCAACCAAATGGCTCATCAGCTCAGCCTACTCCAAGGCAGAGTTCAGGTACCAAAAATATACGCTTTAGTCCCTCAATGATTACCTCAGACAGCATGAAATCGTCTGATGAGACCAATGTAGTTTGTAATTGTAAAAGTGATAAAGTTATTGACTCGACCAATTATCTCAATACACTTCAGGAGAGTATTAGAAAGCAAAGAGGAGAACATTGTCACGAATTGAGCAACAGTAATGGGGTCAATGGGGGAGACAATCACTGTAAATGTATTCGTAATGGAGGTCTTGATCGTGGTCATCATTCTGAGAAGGACGAGGAATTAACTAAGGTTGCTCAACAACTCGTGGATTCTGTGATAGCTGTAGCTCATAGTAAACTACTAAATGATAAGGGAGGTAACATGTCGACATCTGCATATTAAAAATTATCATGCTTTATGGTAAAAAAAACATAATTTAAAAAAAAATCTCACAAGTTTCACTGTCTCAGTTAAGACAGTAAATGATTACTTGTCTCACAATCTGAACGAAATTGCATTCATTTTTCAGTCTCACTTCTAATCGTGCTTTCTAGTTTTTAAGTTTTATTGTATCCAACTGGTAACTTTATTTTGTCGCTTTTGTTTGCGTCCGACTGAACTATAATGTGGTGTGATGAGTGATGACACACTATAAACATTTTCTGCATGGGAAACAAATCTATGTTTATGTAAGCTTTTAAGTTATTCTGTAAAAACAGGGTGATTTGCGTTTGTGGTCCGGTAATTTTTAATTAGCTTCAATTTAAATGGGTCATAAAGTTGAGAAATTTGTAGCTTTTATCAATGTAACGAAATGTATTGAATAAAGATGAACAGACAAACATATAGAAACTAGTAGATACCCATTTAAAATTAAATGGATGAAAGAAAGGGTTGAAGGCTGGTAAAAAAAATTTAAAGTAATTGAGATTTATTAACTCTTCAAATAAATATGTACTACATATTTTATTGATTAACTCCAGTCAAGTCCTATGTCGTTTAGCCAGTATTTACTCATTCAGACTGTGCGCAACATCATCATTAGCTACACTACCTAATGGATGTCTTCAGT
>JAHZNA010004896.1:0-21163 GCA_027743935.1 Sinodicranocentrus sp. ZH6 | reverse complement strand
TTCATAAAATAATACAATTCTGAATTTCAGGTTGCAGTTTGTTGTGCCCAAACTGATCAATAATGAGACAGGTACTTACATATCTGTAATACCATAGCATAGCGCATCAGAATGCTATATTCCAAAGAAATCTCAGCATATTTATCTGCGCATACATTCATGTTTTAGAAGGAAAGCATATATGTGACGTTGTGAAATAAAGAAATATGCGACATCACGTACCAGGCACATGGTGTAACCCCTGAAAAACTTTATGCAGAGTTCTCTTCTTTTCTTGCGTCAACTAAATTAGGTATCACAAAAAGATATGAGTGCGTATATGTCATGAAGGCGATGATAATTTCTGTCATCTGTGCAATGATTTTAGCATAATGAATGACAACCAATGCCAATTTCATTAAATCGATGTGGATAGTAGTCTTTATTTATTTAATTTTTCACGGTAAATAATTTATGAGCATGGGATAAGAATCGCATTTGCTTGGACAAGCTCAACAAAAATGTGTCCCTAAATATTATATAATATTGATGGACATTAGCCCGGCATTTAAAGTTGAGTTTGGTAATCTCTCTCAATCGTTCCGTACATTTTGATCATGAAGCCAAGGTTGATTCAAACCCTTGCGGAAGGTTTCTATATTGCCTTGCCTAGTGCCTGTAGCTGTGGCTATCAACAAAACTCACAATTGTCTTGTTCAAGCTCAAGCTGACTATTACGTGCAAACAAAGTCAGAAGCTGATTCTGAAACTCTGAAAGTGGTACAGAAAGGAAAAAACAACTTTGTTTCCTACATTGTGGCTCCTATGCTGCTCATCCTTGGGTATGCCGGTTTTACGAACAGTATTTATGGCTGTAGAATACGATATGGCTTTTCATACCGGTTATATCATTATATACATATACTGTACTTATAGACACTCATAATTATACAACATACAGCTGTTCAAAAAGTCTACGTGCTGGTCTGATAAACTTTGTACGGGTAAAAAATGTAATTCTGTCATACGTCCATCCACTAAGCCCCATTGATTAAGCTTGAATGAGAGTTGCATATACTCAAGGAAAAGTGTAACTATGCACTCGTCTTCCAATGGAGTAAATAGTAACATCTTTATCAATTCAACACAATTCTCACAATGGATATTATAATGTACGTGCGTCCTTAGAACAGGTAGTCATATATTATTTTCAACCATTTTCACATTTCCTGCTGTCGCTGTCACCGTGTGCAGGATTTCGGCCACAATTTCAAGCTGCCAAATGAAACTTTAAGTAATTATTAAATGCATTTTTCCATATCTTTTAAGTTTTAAACTTCATCTCCCAACGAAAAGAAGATGACACGTATTTTGTCTGTGGATATACTGTCAGTCTTATTTGGACTTGGGACATGGCTCTGTGTGAATGGTAATTGACTTGTAGAAAGTGTAAAAGTGACTTTAAATATCCGGAAAAATTCAACAAAACTTTTTATCTCGATAATCTAGGTCTTTGGGTAGAGTTGCCGTTGTTGGTTCAGCAACTGCCGGAAGGATGGAACCTTCCCTCCTATCTGTCTGTTGTAGTCCAAATGGCTAACTTTGGACCATTTACGTACACCTTACTAAATACGTATTTTCCCAAACAAGTCACTGAGAAACGGGCCATTTATTTTGTTATGGGTGTAGGACTTATTACGACAATTTTGCTAGGCTTGCTGTGGGAGAAAACTAACGTCGTTGCAGGATCTAATCATTCAACTGCACTATTAGGTATTATCCTAACGATCAGCTAAACTAACTGGATTGTTTATTTACTATGTTAAGTACTGAGGAAGTGTGCACTTTTTCTATCTCATAATTCCATCTATTCGTAACTATCTAGTTTTGGTATTCTTTCTTGCATCCGTGGATTGTTCCAGTCGTGTAACATATCTTCCATTCATGGCAAGATTTCAGGAGATATATTTAACATCTTATTTTGTGGGCGAAGGACTCAGCGGGTTTCTTCCGAGTATTACTGCACTTGCTCAAGGTGTCGGGGGCAATCCAGAATGCCGAAACAATTCTTTCGGCAATGGCACTGAGCCTCACTCATCGGATCCAAGATTCTCAGTGGATATATTTTTCTACATGCTTTTTGTATTCACTTTGATCAGTGCTGTGGCATTTTTCTGTTTGAACTTGGAATCAATCGTTGGTCAAGCATATTTTCACAAACTTCCAACTGAAAGTACTGCGAAAACTAGTGGTGACCGTACTAGTACTTCTAGCTCTGAATCATCATCCTGCGAACACTCAATCTTTGAGCCGCCAAAAATCGTACCTGCCGGTGAAGGGGACCAACTGCAAGAAACCGATAAGGAGGGAAGTCCTTCTCGAGCGGTTACTTTAGGGTTGCTGAATACTGGAGAAACCGATGAAAATACATTCCTTCTGGGAATGTCAAAACAATTGTTTTTATATTTACTAGCTGTGCAAGCTGTGATATGTATGTTATCCAATGGAATATTTCCATCAATTCAGTCATATTCCTGTCTTCCGTACGGAAACATTGTTTATCATTTGGCAGTAACTCTGTCAAATATGGCGAACCCAATTGTGTGCTTTCTCGCTTTCTGTATTCCACCCCCTAACAAAATTTCAGTTACAGTCGCAGCAATACTGTCATTGTTCATTTCTGGATACGTGATGACCACAGCGGTCCTCAGCCCTACACCACCTTTGGTAGGAGAAATCTCGGGAGAAATCCTACTGGTGAGTGAGAAACCATCGCTTACTATTTGCACTATTCTAAAAATCAGATACAAAATAACTGTTTTTTGTGTACAACGCAATTTTTAATACATTGTCAGATATTGTCTTGGATAATAATGGTGGCACTGTTTACATACGTTCGCGTTTCGATTGCAACAATGTTACGAGCCAATGGTCGAGCCGGATTGTTTTGGTGTGGCGCTATTACACAGTTGGGTTCTACGATAGGAGCCGTTTTAGCATTTGTAGTTGTCAATTATACCAAAGTATTCAATGCTTATTATCCGTGTACGTGATGTCTACCAATTTTTATATATAGAAATGTGTTAAAGACTTAGTAATCCTAAAGATTTTATAACAAAGATGTGGACCACTCAAGTTAGTAGTATTAGCGATATTGGGTATCATGTATTATACGAGACTGATTTATGGAAATCACAAAACACATAAATTGAACAATATTGTTTGGGGGGTGAGTTAAACAAGCTGAAAACTGTGATGTATCTAGAAATCGCTTATAAATACTATATTTTGGTAACAGAATTAAACGTTGATCTAATTGATTTTTGCTAAAAATTCGTATTGCCACACTGTTAGTGCTATCATAATCTGAAATTCTTTTAGCTCTTACTGTTCATTTCATGCATTTTCGTTTAGAATAATAATACACTATACGGCCATTGTAATACCATAAGAAACATTAAACCAATTACATGATAATGATTACAGTCATTTGAGCTTGGGTGGTAGTTGTCGTTTGAAAATTAGATTATGCAGGCAACAACATAGTAACTTTATTTTAAAAGCAGACATGAATTTTCTCCCGAAGATGACGAATTCGCATTCAATTATTCTGTGGATATGATTTGATTTATGGTCTGTACGAAGGTTTTCTTGCGTAGGTGTCTTTAAAATCATGTATATGTTGACATATTTCCCTGAAAATTCTAGAGAATTCTCTTTTCCTACATTACATTATGTCCAATATAGAAAAATAAGAAAGACCAGCGAAATAAAAATACGATTTGATCTTGTAGTGCTTAAGCCACCCAATCCTCAAAATCTATTATCTACCCTACTATAACCTACAGGAGATTTACACGTCAGACTTTTTCTGATACATACTGTACTTAATAAATAATACACACTAATCATCGTAAAGTAATTTAGACAATTAATCGAATCTACGAGCATAAAAAATTACTACTCTCAAGATAAACTTGAGACATATTCCAGATGTCCTAATATAAAAATAAAAATGAGATTATGGATTTTACATATTAATGAATCATGTGAAATGTGGGTCACATACCTCCTATACAAATAATCAACTATTGACTATACACACACACAGATAAGCATAATTTTCCTTTAACCAAACTGTTATTCCAAGTACATAAGTATTCATTCAACCGTTTGGTACCGGCGTCAGTGGGTGTTGGGTGTATTAACTGCACTTCAGTTGAACTTGAATGAATACATTAATCCTACCAAACTCGTGATAAAGCCTATTAAAATTATAATACCGGAATGGTGATAAGAAATCCAATGAATGAATCCAGGGTTTGGCAGAAAATAAAATATGTACGTTCCATTCCATGTTTGCAACTTTATATAGGTTTGACATTAAAATATTATTTAATCAAAAATACTATGTGGTCTTCTGTTGGATAGTTATTCTAATTAATCTAAAACCATTTGCACACTGTACAAGCACACATATGTAAGGGTGTAGCATATTACGAATTACGATTTCTACTTAAATGTAGGTTTTTACTCAAAATAACTCCACGTCTGCTTGTATAGAGACAATTTAATCTACGTCTGAATCTATCCAGAGATTGCTTCACATAGATGCCCAATAAGTTAGATTTAGTTGAAAACGTGCGGATGTGTTCCAATATAAAAGGAATCTGAGAAATCATTTCCCTGCAAAACGGAAAAATAGTTTCTTTTTAAATTTATTTAATTTGTTTCTTTTTGAAATATAAGGGCCTATATAGCTCAGTAAATTGAAAGAATGGTGGGAAGACTGGAAGGGAAAATAGTTCTCATTACTGGAGCAGGACAAGGTTAGCAAATCCTTATCTTTATTTAAATAACATATTTACTTACCAAATATATATAATGTGCTGTGCTTTACGGTTGTCAAATTATCTTGAAATTAAGGACTTGGCAGGGAGTGTGCCTTAATGTTTGCCAAAGAAGGTGGGAAAATTATTGCTACTGATGTAGTCTATGAAAAACTTCAAGATTTAGCTCAAACACCTGGAGTTATCAAAACCATGAAAATCGATGTAACAAACAAAGAGGACATTCGGAATATGTCTAAGGAAGTCGGACGCGTTGATGTTATCTTGAACTGTGCTGGGTATGTTTTCCAGAGTTTCTTTCCATATTTTCCTCTGACTTCATTGTACTACAAGTATATATTTACTATAGGATTGTTCCTGGAGGTACTATTCTTGACTGCTCGGATGACGAGTGGCAGAAAACTCTAGATCTTAACGTTCGAGGAACCTTTTGGATGTGCCAGACAATGATACCACTTTCACTTGAGGCGAAAGAAAAATTAGCGATTATAAACATTTCTAGTGTTTGTAGCTCACTCAGAGGAGTTCCTAATCGCTTCATTTATGGAGTTTCGAAAGGAGCTATTATTGCATTGACAAAATCAATAGCTGCAGTAATATTTGTTGAACATACTTAATTGGAGAAATTACTACATAATCGAGAACACTCCATGTGAAATAATGCTTTATGCTTAATTCGTAGGACTTTGTTGGTCAAGGAGTACGAGCTAATAGCATTTTACCAGGGACTTTTGAGTCTCCGTCTTGGTGGGACCGAGTTAACCAAAGCCCCGACCCGGAGAAGGCAAGGAAGGATTTTATTGCAAGGCAAAAAATGGGCAGAATCGGAAAAGCAGAGGAGATTGCTGCACTAGCGCTATATCTGGCTTCATCTGAGGTAATTAAATGTAATTGAAATTAGTTTCTCGGATTAATCCTGCATAACATCTAACGTCTTTTTCATTCATGTACAGTCGGACTTTGTGACGGGCCAAGAATTCATTATTGACGGTGGATGGTGTATTTGAAGTTATTAGTTTATAATTTATAGTCAACGCTAATAACTCACTCAGTTTAATTCTGTTAGAAAGAATACACAACAATAAACAAAAAGGAAAAGGCTTTGTTAACACAGACATATCATTCGCTAAGGTCCAATATTCCGAATAGAGCACGTTTATGGACTTCCTGCATAAGCATCGTAAGCACAGCGGAAGCCAACATTGGAGGATGTTGAATCTCTACTTGCTTTGGTCCTTGCACTGCAACGGTATCGGTAGCAGTGTTTTCTGTGACAAAGGAATGAGCCTCCTTTCTGAACTCTGACATCTGAGCTATAATGATCGTAAGATTTTGACCAGTCCCCATCTACCCATTCCCAAACATTTCCCGCAACATCATATATACCGTAAGCATTACAAGGATATGAGCCAACAGGCGCTCGTAAAACATATCCATCCTTTTTAGTATTTTTCAAAGGAAAAGTTCCTTGCCAAATATTAGCCCTGAAAAGTAAAGCATGGGAAAAATATTAAGTAATTTGAATGATAAAGGGGCAATTTCCTTTTGGAAAAAGCATTGCTGAAGTTTTTATTGAATATGAAATATTAAATATACTAGTACATATGAGATCCATTCGGTTTCAGATCATTTCCCCAAGGGTACAAAGCGTTATCTAATCCTCCTCTGCAAGCGAATTCCCACTCAACTTCTTTGGGTAATCGTCCTCCGGTCCATTTGCAGAAGGAAACCGCATCATCATATGAAACATGACTGACTGGAAGATTCATTCGCTTCCTCGGATTTTCATGCTGACGACTGTAGTGTTTCCAACTCACTCCGTCCTTACTGGTCCACCACCACGGACCCCTTACAGAACGCAGTTTACTGATCTCTTCGGGCTGCATTTTGCTGTCGGAATCCATCCAGAATGTGTACGAATTTCCATAATGTTCAGCAACTGTTGTGTACCTTGTGGCTTGCACGAAACGGGCAAATTTTTCTACGGTGACTTCCGAAATGTCGATCCAAAAAGGTTTAAGAATCCTCTTGACTCGGGATGGAGATTCTCCGTCTCCAGGTATAGCGATTGGAGGATCGCTGCCCATGTGAAATGTGGAAGTTCCCAACATTACCATACTTTGGAACAAAAAATTCAAAAACTGTGCAGTTAATATTATGTAAAACATCGAAGATTTTAGGAAATGAATTCGTGTAATTTAATCAGTTGTTATACAGATGAGACATCTACTTCATGAAACATGCACAGTATATTGAAGCCAACTTACTTATTCTGATTTGCAAAGCACATCCCGGCAATAATTCCGTTTATTAAGCACAAGAAAGAACAGATAAATCCTAAATACAATAAACTTACAAAACAAACCTTTTTATGTTAATTGCACCAACGATTATGCTTGAACCCAAAAAATTTGGACACTGACTAACAGAATGGGCATGAACATGGGAAATTATACTGTAAACTATCAGCAGAAGTATTGAAGATGACGATAAACGCCGGAAGATCCATATACCTATATTCATAATCTTGATTTCTGTTGAATTGCATCAAGTACTTTCCACAAAATGTTTTGAAACATCTATGGTACAAGTATATATAATATAGCAATCAGCACGGCAAATATAAAGCTGTGCAACAGGTTGTTTTGGTTTGGCAGCAAATCCTGAAATTAGTATCCGCAGCAATCATATGGAACATAACTAGATATTCAGCAAGAAGTATTAAGAGAATGGTTATATGGAAAGAAACAGTGCAAACATGTGTTCTTTGATGTCCTTGAATACTACAGTCAAATTCTTATGTACACGAGTACCTATATAGAAAGAGTGCATAGAAAAGTTAACCTCTACAACAAAGAACAAGAACCAAGTCCAGTTTTATTATTGATGCACGCTAACCATGAGGTGAATACTGTAAGCGTTTGTGATTTCATGGATTTTCCTCTTTCACGGAACTCAACGATTATTCAAGCCCATACACGAGTGAGAGTTTTACGGCTATTTAAGCTAACTAAGGATTTACTTGTACTAATGGTTGTACTAAATTATTCTCGGATACCAACAATTCAAGTGCAATAATAAAGCTCTAACAAATCCTTGAGTTACATGAATATGGAAAAATGACACGACTCACATGAGCATGGTTGCCAATAAGATCAGACAATAATTAAACCATAAAATTGGGATAAAGTTGTATTGATATCGATTATCAATTTTTAACGGTTTTAGTTTATTTATTAAAACAAAATATTAACAGAGATAAAAAACAGGAGTACTCCACATGCACACTTAACTTGAGTAATATATAATAAAGTTCTGTTTGTTTAGAGATTTACTGCACATTTTGTCAAATTTGCGTCAGCAAATAATACAAGTGGTACACGCACAACGCAAAATATAACATAAAATAAACTCGAATCATGTTTTTTAAACTAATCCGCTTGTTCAACTTCCTGTTTAACTTGAGGCTCCTGTTTCACTTGAGGCTCATGTCGAACTTGTGGCTTCAGCCAATTTCGTAAAGAATACCTCTCCCTAGAGTGTTTACCCCTTGGGTTGATAATTCCCCGGTTCATACTTTTTTGCAAAGCTTTTGCCAATGCACGATCCGCAGCTTCTTGCTCAGCTTTTAACCTATACATTTCTAATGCTTTGCTTTCTAGTTCAAAGTATTCGTCATCACCCTGAGGGCCTTGACTTGAAGATATATCGAGGATTGGAAAAGTTTGATTGGAATTACGATTCACAATGTTTGGGCTACAGGGTTCTTGCTTTATCACGTCGGATGGATTGTGAGGCAAGGGTCTTTCAATTCGAAATGATTTGTGGTCAGTCTGGACATTAATTTTTGGTTTTTTATTTGTTGGTGTAAAACACACTTCATCACTGGTCCGTTTTTTGGATGTTTCTAAACTTCCATTATCATCGCTTTCAGGCGTTACACGATAATCTTCACTTGTACCTCGTTCTACAAGCTCAGGTGGCACAATGCTTGAAGAATGTATACTACCAATTCCTTGTGGAATCGATGTGGTTGCCTCAACATCTGGACTTCTACTATCATCCGAAGCCGTACCAGAATCATTTGAAATACGCTTTTCAATGGTGGCGCAGAGCGGTTTGGAATCAGAGTCTTGGCTTGTAGCAATAGCGTAAGTGGAAGGTCTAAGAGGAGTAGTTCGAATTACTTTCGGTTCTGGTAAAAATGTTCCATCAAGGCGCCTCCTGGGAGGTGTTTTTGGAGCTCCGCGAATCGGTCTGAAATGCCGGTCTACTTCACTGTTAATTGAATCTGGAGTCTTTGAACTTACAGAATCTCCTAAATTTTTAGCGACTTTCGAATTCCAGTTATCAAACACTGTTTTGGAAGAGCAAGGTGTCACATCTAATGTTTCGCATGGGATGAGTTCCACTGGTCTCTTAGATGTCTTTGTTGGCGAAAATGCTGAAAACCGAACATCATGGTTCGGAATTTCGGTATTACTTGAACAAAATAGTCTGGTGAGAGGGGAAGCATTAGCATTAGTCAGCGTATTTAAATTAAGATTGGACTCTGGCGAAAATGTCTGATTTTGAGATGAAGACAAGAACTTGCTCATGACATCTTGAGAAGCTCTACTAACAGCGAAGGATGTGGTAGCGGTCGTTGCTGATTTTCTTTTCTTGTTGATGGTCTTTTTGTAACTACT
The DNA here is from genome assembly GCA_027743935.1 of Sinodicranocentrus sp. ZH6. NCBI lineage: Eukaryota > Metazoa > Arthropoda > Collembola > Entomobryomorpha > Entomobryidae > Sinodicranocentrus > Sinodicranocentrus sp. ZH6. The sequence goes on along the minus strand of JAHZNA010004896.1, from coordinate 11,646 downwards.
CCCCTGATACTTACCTGTTTTTACATCATGCGGACTGGATGAAGTTTCCAATTCCCTTATTAAGTTTTTACGTATAGATTTGCCTATGATTTCCTCTCTAGAACCGGATATAGCTGAAGCTGTTGGAGCAGGCTGCTTTTCAATTAGTTCATCTTGCAACCTTTGAGCATACAGAAAATCTTGCTCCTCATTACTACGATTCTCAGCTACATGACGATTTTCCTCTTCCTGTACAACAAGAGAAAGGAATAAAAAAATATATATATGCTTAATTTGTACGAATTACGGGCCGATCAAACAGTAAAACCAAAATCATACCAACGTTCCATGGTTTACTTACAATTAATTGTTCACGTATATCGTTTTTCGTTACATTCATTACCTGCAATTGTTTGATGAGATTTGCGCTGGCAGATTCCTCTCGTAAACGTTCGACTTGAATATCCTGGTGATGTTGTTCCATCATTTGTTGTAGCTCAGTTCGTATCTCTCCTGGTTCATCACAAATAGTTCCGTCAATTACTACTCTATCAGGGCTATCAAGTAAGGATGGCGATTCAGGATGTGGCAAAGAACTTTGGTCATCGTCCATGATATTTTGAGAATCTTCACCTCTCAGTCTTGCCTCAACGTGTTTTGGGAACTAATAATGTATAAAATAAACCACTTAGAGTACATGTCTTGCACTGTTATTTGTACGTTTTTGATGGTTAGTGTTTGGCTTAAGAAATACGGTCCCATTATTATAGTGATCAAAATTAATTTTTATAACATCTAACGGTATATAGACTGTAGAGCTTTAGTTAAAAGACAATAGACAAACCGACCAACTGATGGAATAGATGGAATTCAGTTTAAATTTTATTGCTATTATACCAAAATTACAGCTTGAAACAAAAACAGTTGCGGCGAGACGCATTAAAAAAGTGCTTTATGTGTTTCTGCTGCTGTTCGTAATGAACGAGAAAGAGCCGAAACACAAAACTGGAAACATCCCTAATGCCATCACATCACGCACAATACTCGATTAGTGTTTACTTGGTGAAAAGAAATCATACACACTGATAAGAGTACTGTCATTGTGCTTTAGTTAGTCAGATGTAGTAGATATAGCCTTCACTGATTAAAGTGATAGTTACAGGGCTGGTGTTGACATTGTTGCTAAGGAAATTAGATTATGTTATCTAGTTTGCCGTGATTGTCAACAACAGCTTTGTTTCCATGGAGATACACAACCTTTACTAATTCCAAATACTTGCATCACACTAATTCTAAGAAGTCAATAAGAAACGCAAGAGGTCTTGAAAGGATTTCACACGGAAATCCGTAACGATAAATCGTTTCAATGACCTAATTAAAATTAAGGGTAGTAATGTCTGCGATCAAAGGAAACTAGATAAGAAATTAATGTCCTGATAAAGATGAAAGTTCTTCATTGAAAAGCTCGACTGATATATAATATTTAATCAAAATGTCCTCTCTGCCCGTTCCTCCAAACTCTTTTAGGAAGAGAGTAGGGGTAGACTACGGGTTGGTGACAGTTTTGACGGTGCGGCTAGCGAGTAGATTATTGTACTCGATGAAGATAGATCAGTTTTGAAAGGCTAATTAACTTTGGCTAAAGGCTACGTCCGCACCGTCAAAAGCTGTCACCAACCCGTAGTCTACCGTCTACCCCTACCCTCTTTCTAAGAAATGAAATATTTTGCAAACTCAACAAAACGAATGCCCAATTAAAAATTACTTTCTTTACAAAATGATAGGGCTAAAATAAAAGTACAACCTCAACCATTCTACGGGGTCGGTCGGGTTTGTTGATTATAATTAGGCACGGCTCTATTTACGTCAACAAGGGGTTATCCAGATTTTTAATGATAGCAGGGTAATTTGGTAGTAATTTTGGTTGCGGCCAGGTTGATCTGGCTGGAATATAGTGTACTAACTTTTGTATTAATTTTGTCCTCGACTACTGTCCGTTATTTTGGTCTAAGCATAGATATACAATCTATAGCAACTCACTGGGTCTAAAGCAGTAGTAGACCAACATATTTTCGAATGATATCATTAGTGCAAGCCATTTTTATTCTATCACACAGCAAGCGGAACAATATAAGGCTCACGAAGCCGATAAAACGGGATATTGTACCAGGTAGGATTAAAAAAATATTTATCGGTTTATTGAGGGTCATTTAGTTTATTTAATACCCAGCATTCTGCAAGCATATTGGTTTATTTCAATCCATCCTTTTAAAGAAATTGATAAAATACCAACCTCTATTTGTATCCGTGCCCAAAGTTCTTGATCAACAAGACTATTGCTTTTCATTGCCTTCCTACTCCAAACTGAAAGCCGAAGGCGACAACAAGGACAGCACAACGATGTTTGTTCAACATGTTTCCGCAAACACGCTTCACAAAGTGAGTGATTGCAAGGGAGCGTTGTCGGTTGATACAATACTGACCAACAAATGGGGCACATTACATCTTGCTTGGTCAGCTTTCCCGGCTTTTTGGCCTGCGCATAAAATAAAAATTCAGGAATTACATTAATTTTCACAACGTATGGCTATTGCAGACAAAAAAGTTATTCAAAAAAGTTAAAATAACAGAAAAATCAATTACCAGCCCCAAAACCGCTTCAGAAGATCCTTTAGCCGAACCAACGCCTCCGCCAGAATTTGTTTGCTTTTTAGCGTCGTTCGATTTCGCACCACCCCTCCCACCTCCGCGACCTTTTTTACCCATTCTTAATACTTACAAACGATTTGATTTCTAATTTCCTAAAGTTCAACAAAAAAGCGAATATGGATTAGCGAACTTCATAGCTCTCTTTGGCCATCCTAATTAATTTACAGCATATGCAAAAGAGGCCGTCAGACATTTAACTTCATAATTCATTATTCATAAAGGCTTACGACTTACGATGCTTACTGCAGGATTAAATACTCACAAGTAAACATTTTTTCATGTCAGCTGAATCAATGGTAACAAATAGTCGATTCTAACTATTTTTCATGCGTAGAGGAATATGAATTTACTTTTCTGCAATTTCTGCAAAACATACATCTTTAATTAACACAAGGATTTACCATGTTACAAGTGGAAAATCTTCTGAACGCTGTCAGCCATTGAGGTTAATTCCTCTGAGCTGTAAGCTGTAACTTAAAGACCTTTAAATTTTGATAATAGACCTCATAATTAACAAGGTGTTTAGAATATGATTTAAGATTTTCAAAATTTAAAAATGATATCGTTTATGTGTTATGTCAGTATTGTCATTCCTTATTTCTCGTTTTCTCATTTATCATGTCTTGAAGAAGCTAAAGAAGGCAACAGTTGGTACCAAAAGCTTGACGAATAAAATAAAAAAAGGTTTTTTCCTCTAATATCGTATAGCACAGACAGTCAGAAATTATAAATGACAACGGAGGATGGAAAAGGTTCTTAAACAATACAATAAATTAACAATCTTCAATCCTACTTATTAACCTTTTGATGTAGTTTTCATGGGATATTTGCAAAAAAAACTGGCAACAATTGCTCTATTTTAATAGTATGGCGTACCTTAAATATCAATTGTCAGCAAATTATATGTAAACTTCCTTATGTTTTTCAGAAAACTAAATTATTCATATTCGTGTTCTACGCATAATAAGAGTCAGAATTGACGTTTCGTTCCATTGATTCAGCTGACATGAAAAATGATTGCTTGTCATCTGTTATGAGTGAATCTCGAACATTCAACATTTATAACGTATTGTAGTGGATCAAGTGGATATCGAACCGTAAAATTTATGCGTTTGAATTGAAAAAACCAATTGGTTTTTGGTAACTTTAAAAAATAAAAACCTTTCAACGGATAGCTTTTACGTTGGTAAGACTAAACTGAGGGAAGAAAACGGCGACCCTTTCACCTTTGAAAACATTTAACACAAGGTAGGTATACATAACTCCTGGGACCAGACTATGAAAAGGGGGTAAGCATGAATGAAGTATTATCATTCATCACCATCAATCAATTTGGTAAATTAATCGTGTCACGAGACAAGTATTTACATACCTGATTCATCAATGAGACCACAGACGAACGAGAAGGTAAAAGTGTTTCTTGTTGTATTCAGCAAGCCTTCATTAAAACGGGCGGGGGACACTCAACTGGACTCAACTGACCGTCACTGTCAACTGTCTGTACTTGACTGTTGAGGGTCACCACCAGCAGACGCACACCCTCAACCCAATGTTGAATGTTGAAAAACAATTGACAACACAACTAAAATAAAATAAAAGCGAATGTTTCACAAATCCCTTGCAACTTCGAAACGTTCATTGATACTGACTGTTGTTCATTTATCTTTGGTTGTTGGTAGTTAGACTTATTTGCTTGGTTTGTGCGTGTTCAAATAGACAGTAGACTGTTACAAGCAACCGTTACAACTAATACTAGTCAACTAGTCATCAGTACCAAGTATACTGATGACTGACTAACCAAATAAATGTTGAATTGAATGTGTGTTTACCTCCCGACTAGAGAAAAGTTCAGTTCAAACTCACACCCAACACCCACCTTTACTAATGACCAAAAACACTTCAATTTTGTTGACTTTATTAGTTGGAATAGAAAATTGTGTTTTTCAAACACTTAATCAACACACAACACAACAATATTCCGAATTCCTGAGGACAAATGTGTGTGTATTAGTAATACTATTAATTATTGGCTCAATCTTTTCTACCCTTTATTTCACCAACAACACAATTTAACTAACCTTGTTATTTCTAATTGATTCAAAGTCGTCCGTCACATTCCTCAGTACATTACTGGAACTCAATCTGCAAAAGTTTTCTATTCACGCTCACGTAGTGTATGTATTATATAAAAAGTATGACCAACTACCACTACCAAAATACCGAATACGAGTACATACTCCGTTATGCTTGTTTTAGAACAAAACATTTTCCTTTTTCCTTCCCTTATAAAACGACTATGCAGACCTGCGTACAAAATATCGTGTATAGATTCCCTCCGAGCACTTCTTGCTCGATGGGAAGGCAAATATAATTGGACTAACCATATTTTTTGGTTGTCCACATCTTTTGGATAGGATTGAAGACACAAATGATATTGTATTGTTAACTGATGAGACTTTGTTACGAAGCTCTTACAAAATTATGACATGACCCATGCAATAAAACTGAAAAGGAGTCTCGATTAAAACATCTGGGAACGGTTTCGTAAGTTATTTAATATTTATTTTTAAAAAGAGACGTAATGTTGTGGTGAGGTGACAGTGACATAATTTACAATTGTGCACATGTGCGTATTGCAATCATTAGAATACTTTACTCACATGCTATAAGGGCGTGTACGTAATAGAACGTATATACTGAAGACGGAATCGTTAAAATGTGTCAAAATTCATGAGTGATTTTTACTAATGTTAGAGCGAGCCAGCGCATATCTTACTTAAAAGTACAAGGTGAAGATTATTAGAATAAGCGACGTGACTGGCGAGGTGGGACAGGGACCCTTTCAAAATATATTCTTATATTATTTTTAGACGTCTAATTTATCGAGATTTAGAATTGTTATTTTTGTACATAAAATACTGGAATTCCCCATTTACTTAACTTATATTGTATTGTATAAAGGGTATACTTAACTTATAACTCAATCACTAGTAAAATAGTAAAGCATGTTAGAAAATAAGTTTTAATACATATTGACCCACACAACATAAACTTCATCCTATTAACAATCAAAAGAGTCTTCCGTCTGATAATGTTCACGGGGTTTTCGTTTGCCTTTGCGTCGTCCCGTCCATTCTTCCAAATTACTGCTATTTTGAGCTATGGCTTGTTGGCCAAGATTCGGACTAGATGCAATTTCTGCGGTAAAATACGTAGATCCTGAAGTACTTGCACAATTAGCATTCTCATTATGTTGCCCATGTTCATTTTCACTAAATTGTAGACTCCGTCCCTGTTCTTCATCCCGGTATGCCTTACCATCAACATTAGATGGAACAGCAATTTCGATACTTTTTATGTTCGCGGGAAGATTACCATTACCTCCCGCAGTATTCTCCGAAACAGATTGACCAGAGGCTTTAGTTATATTTGTCCTGGAACTGAAAGACTCCTCTAATCTGAGGAATTGCGTCAAATACTGTGGCCGTCTGTAAATCCAAGTAAAAACACTACAAAACATTGCATTCATTTAACAAGCTGTAGTACTTTCCAGTGATATTACTACCACTCACGTTACCTTTTTATGTCACATGTACTCCCGTCAACTTCTAATTTGTATGGAGGATTTTCCCCTTTTATTTTGACATTTCCGATGGTGTACAGTTCTCCTGTTCCTTGGTCGCCGTATAAGTCGCGTAAAATATTCCGTTCCACTAACTTATTTGCCTGAAAAGAATTGTTGATCGTGAAGTAAAGACTACGTATCTCTATTAATCTAATATTCGGTAAATTTCGTCTGTAGCTTACGTTTGTAATGTTCAAAACAAGGCAATCCATATCGTGAAGCATGAAATCAGTACTTTGTCTAAATTCAGCACTAGGCGTTGTGTGCTCCAAGTCTTTAATGAAAAGATGCCACATATTTCTTTCTGTTGTAAAACCCAACGTGATAATCTGTAAATATAAATGTTTTAGTCAAATCATAAGTAATTGTTCAAATATCACAAAATTTTAACTGCGAAATAAACTTACCTGACATAACAAATTCACAGGTTCTTCAGTCTTTTGTAAATCTTTAAATTTAATACAGTTTAATTGAACAGAAGTAAGATTTTCATTTTCATTTTGACTTGGTTGGTCTACGATTATCGGTAAACTCGGTGCTATAAAACTAATAGCACTATGAAAGCTATCGTCTGAAAGAGATGCCGATAGAAGATGATCTACCTGAATACGAGGGGTATGCGAGGGGGTATTCTCATTTTCCATCATCATCTCCTCATTCTCACTTGCCTCAATTACACTTGGAGGAACAGACCTATAGCGCATAAATACTTACGGTGAACAAACTAATAAATTCCTAATGTGAGGTAAAAATTCGTGAAAAATATATTCATTACATTATGTCCGGTGTATTGATTCCATCAGATGGCGAACTGGGTATGGGTATACAATTGTATTCCAACTCTGACCTATCAACGTTTCTACAAGTACCACTTGAAATGGGTTCGTTGTGTTGCTCATTCTCGGTTAAAACAGGAACATTCTGATTATCTGTCTGTTGAAATATCCTGTTTATTTTGAAGAATTGAAGTTCGCCGACTCTATTTTTGTCAAACTCTTCTCACCAGAACCGAGAAATAAAAATTACTTTAAATTTCAAATTCAATCGCAAAATTAACCCACCTCTGGGTCCAATATTTTTCAGCGAGTCTCACCATCTAAACTAATAGATTTCGCACTTGTGTGATAAAAAAACTGGTATGTTTTCGAGGACTGTACAAATAATACGTAGTTATGATGAGGTGAAGTGCTTAATACCATTGAATTATCCTCAAGGCCAGAATCCCACTCCATTTGAACCTATTAAAATCATCAAATCAAATCATCAATTGTTATTCAAGTTAAAGGTAAATGTGGCGTTATTAAGTCGCGGTCAAGAAAGTTAGAAACAGAAGTATGTAATGTTTGATAAGAGTATTATGTATTAGTGCGTTTTTAAAATCTTCATTATTCGTCTCTTGTACATTACCGTTGCGCGATGTATTCTAATAATATTCCCAACTTCAATCTTTGGTCCAATAGTTTCATCAGATTTAGCGGCGTGGATTCGAAGTTTAACTGACTGCAAAGTCTCATCAGATATACGAACGAAGTACGCATTCGGATGCCGTAGCTAATAATACATTATACAAAATTATACGCATAAATACTAACAAAAAAGAAGCGTACAGTACATCTGCTAATTAAAATGATTTACCTCATTGATCACATCCACTACCACACCGTATGTATGGCACTGCTGATTTACCATCATGTTCGGAATTCTTCCAACTCTGTAATCTTCTTCCACAGCCGCACTCAACATGGCAGTCAACTCAGCTAATTTATGATATGTGTAGCTACTTCTATTATCAGATTTCCTAACTTTTGGTCTCATTGTACCAGGCACAAATAGCCCGTCATTCAGAAAGTACTCCAAGTTGAAAGTGCGGGGTTGATTTAGAAGAGATCTTTCATTGCCACTGTTTGAATCTTCACTATTACTTCCAACGGATTCAATATAATTCTCCTCTGAAGATTCTGAGTCTACAATGTTGAATAATGGATAGTACAACAGACAACAAACATGGATACAAATATTTTTAACGTCTCAAATTGCAAATAGAATGTAAATATTTGATGATTCAACGACATTAGAGGAAAACTGCAAATTTTGTTAAATTACCCGAACGTAGATCTATCACTTCTACATCTTCTTGAAGTAAGACTACGTCATTGTCGGGCGAAGCCTGTATTTCTGAAGCTTTCTGCAAAAATCTGCTGGAATTACGACTACTCTGTTGCTCATTTCGCTGATTATTTAGCTTCGCCGGAATGGATATGGCAAATGATGATGTCGTTGCTCTAATTGGGTTGGGGTTTTCAGGAATACTGGTAACAAAGCAAACAAACGTACCAATTTGTTTTACAAATACATACATGCACATTATCTGCTTGAATTCATTCCAATTTCTCGCAACTATTACAATTTACCTTTGCAGGGTCGATGAATACGAACAACATTTAATTACTCTATAAGATCCAAACTCTTGATGTGAGACATCATGTGATTCTGCATATATCACTTGAGGCACAGTGTGAAGACCAGGATTTAAGATTTTAGACAACGCATTATGTTTTGCATAATCCTGCAAGAGACGTAGGAACATTAATATAACAACAAACAACACGAAAACAAGTGACCACCGAGTGACCAGTGGTCCTGAGCTTTCATAAAAATGCCAATTAAAATCTTGCCTTCGAAGTAACATGAATGATACATTTGTGAACATGTTTCCCATTTTTCTTCCCTGCAGTCCAATCACAAACCAAAATCAAATCACCTTTCGAGATCAAAAGCGATAGAAGTTTTCCCACCACTTGCGGATGGGGTCTAAACGCTTCATTGGCGATGTTCACGGTAGACGAGGTTGAGACGGATTGATAACAGCTTCCTTTGACATTACTCACACTGCCATCGGGACATTTTTCTAACCCTTCCACGCTAATCTAAAAATAATTTTTCAATATTCAGAATTTATTTACCAAGGACGGTGATGTGATACTGTAATTCTTAAGTCAACTGGTTACTTCGACTAACCAGTTTAAAGTTTTCTAAAAGCTCGTAGAGATCAGGAACAGGCATAACATAGTGCACAGCTCTTAAAACGAGATTTTTAAGTTCTTCAGATTCAATACGTGCATCCTCATTTTCACATTTTAAAATGAAATCCCATGTTGGGTTCCATACAGAGTACACGACCCATTTCATTTTCCAATCTTCGTTTAATTTTGACTGCTCCTCTAGCACACCAGAATTTCTGCGGGACTCGGTGCATTCCTGCTCCAGTTTTTTAGCATGTTTCCCAACAGTAATATAACGAGAGTGTGATGCACCGCTGATGCCATGCGTAGAATTCGGAATGGGCGTAATGCGATCTGGATTAGCATTAGTTTTCGAAAAAGAATTATCTGATAACGCTTCTACTCCTTTTATTGGTTGACTGGAATCGTAAGCACCACTCATTGTTTCTGATTTCTGAATAGACCCACGATGCTCATGTCTTCTAACTGGACTAGCAGCAGCTTCACTCTTTGGTTTTTTAGATCCCAAATTTAAAACCCGGGGGACAGGAATATGTTTTCGTTTACGAACCCTGGCAATAGAAAATATAAAAACTAGTTATTATTTAGCCAAAGTAGCCATCCGTCAGCTTTTAAACCGGCCGGGTAGAAGAAATAAAGCATATAAGAATGACGAAGCGAACGCAAAGCATTAATACACTTTCGTTCGTACCGTCTTGTTGTAGGAGTCAGACGATCACCAGTGTCGCTTTCATCGCTTGGTATATCTTTATCATCACTCCTAAGTTTCTTTTGGCGTCTGGAGGGTCCTGCCACCACCGGGGATTGAGACGGAGTCATCATCAAGTCATCAATGTATAAACGCAAGTAATTCGATGGGTGAGGGAGGCAATGCGAATTTTACATATTTCTAATAATTCTGCTCCTTATAAATCGCGGAAATGATTACAGCTTTGTAAACAATAGAATTAAAGCCGCTTTTATTTCCGTCATGTCAACTTCCCAGCAAGAATGTTTGAACCCCCAAGTTTATTTGATGACCACCCACCCACTTGGCCCAACGACAACTGTTTACGCCTGATGCAAATACTACACGTCACATAAGCTACAATACTAGCACATAGAACACGTTCTGTTGCTTGTTGGCAATTGGCATAGCCTAGAATGTACGTAAAAGTAGGAAACGGGATATACGATCGAAAACTATCGTGTTCAACCAAACTCCAAACAAAACCCGCAGCGATTCGCTTTTCCACATTCGTAATACACGTAGGTTAATAGTTAATGAGACTGAAGGAGAAAAACAACAACAACAACAAACTGATAAGTTTCAACGGAGAGATTGATGTTCCTAACTTCCTACAATAAATTAATAATGTAATCCTGTAAATGCATGATTATAATATCTTAACGTAAAAAAAACAGGAAAAATATACAAATTAGTTGATTTTAAGTTTCGAATATCCGACAGTCAAGCTTTTTTACAGACAGCTAGGGTTTATGAACTATTCCCGCAAAAACATTTTCTCTATGACTTTCTGATACACTAGATAAGTGATAATGTTAATGTTGTGACTGCTTTTTGCTTGGGAAAATCACGGTTTTTCGATCCACCGATATCATTTAGAAAATATGCACCCCATGGCTCATATACATGTATCAAAGTATCTTCTTGTTTGTTTACGTGTAGAAAAGATTAAAAAAGGTTCTGCTCAACAACTCTTCAGCTGATTACATTCATGGGGTTTAAATAGAGTGGAGCAGGAAAAATCTCATGCATATGAGTCATCAACATCAACAGTCCTTCCTTACAGAGTCCTTAGTACTATTAAAAATTAGTCTGGAAATTTGGAAATAAATACTCACTCTGCCGTCGACACCGTATTAGAGTTTGTAATCGAAAGTCTAGATTGCTTATGTATTGTTATTACCAGTAATTGAGATTATTTGGCATTTTATATTCATGAATGAATGAAGTAAGTGATGTTTATGTGATAATGGTAAACGATAATATACAAATAGAAAAGTGACAAAATTGGACCTGAGATTTGCTTTGTACGTCCACAGTGGGCGGGCCAATAAAGTCCATATTTAATCTTGGGCTATATTCAATATTATTACTTTTGAAACACCACAGTAGAATGTAAAAAGGTAGCTGCTCCGATTTGAAATTTAACTTGCTGCATAAAATTGTGATTGCGAGACAAATAGTTAATAATTTGTACAATACGAGTGAACACGTTTGACGTTGGTTGTTGGTGGAAGGAAAGGGGCGTTTCGAGGCATTCAAAAAAGTTTACTTTCGGAGGGGCGCTCATTGTGGTGTTAGTA
>JAHZNA010004895.1:0-14056 GCA_027743935.1 Sinodicranocentrus sp. ZH6 | reverse complement strand
ATCTGGAGGAAGCTTTCCAGTGGCCAGCATAATATCACGGAAATTCAATGGAGCATAGTAAACTGTGCAGAGGTCTTGACCTGGGTAGCGTTCAGGCTTATAGTGCTTGAGAGGTCCTTCAATCCAACGCAAGCTGGAAAGATCACCTCTCATCAAGGTATTGATGTAAGCGTGCTCAACATCTAAAGTAGCTTCGGACGAGTCATCCTTTAATGGAAAATGCCGGTGGGTCCCCCAAACGTCATTATCATCAATGATATTTTGAATCATATCATTTTCCACAATTTTCTCCACGAAAGGGTGGGATTTCGGCTTTGTGATGTCAAAAGTGTCAGATTTCTTTCCAGGGATGAACACAGCTCGAAGCTTGTGGCCACCAGGTTCTTGCTTAAGACAGTTGATAAGTCCCAAGGCACCGCTTTCTGGAACTCCCGTTGAAACCAAGTAAACTGTTGGATGGTCGGCTGCAGATGAAGCTGCATTCATCACTTCCTTCACTTTCTCCACCCATTCGAATTTAGACTGATCGATGGTGATAGCCATTGGAACGGTGGGGGTATCTGGTTTCTGATTAGAGTAAAAAAAATTATTATTTATAAGTGAATAAATAGTAAAAGGTAATTGTGTTGCGATAAAAGTCTTGAATTTTTCATACCTTTCTGAGCAAGTAGATTTCCTTCTCCTTAGTAATTTTGTGAGCAACAATAGTAAATTGAGTTGGAACCTTGATGGCTGGCTTGCCAACTTCAGTTAGGACCATAACGAAGGCCCGTTCTTTAAGGGATGGCTCTACTTGGGCGATCAAATTCTCATCATCCACAACTACCAAATGCATGCCTTGTTCAGGAACCAGTTTCTCTACAACATCCTTTCCGGTAACTTTAAGTCCAGCTTTTTGAACATTCTCCAATTTTCCAGTTTCACTCTTCAAAGTCAAAACAGATACATCATCTTGGTACATGGGTTGGGACATAGCGGCATCATGGACAGCAAGGGCAACAGAGTCCTCTGCCTTTTGTACAACCTCTGCCACCTTCAACTTTAGAGTTGGTGTGTTTTCAATGACCAAGTCCACCACAGCACGGAGTGCCTTTTCAGTGGGCAATCTCATTGGAGTTGTCTTAACATCAAAGTAAGGAGTGAAAGTATACTCCTCAAGCTTTGGTGCTGCCTGATTTCCTTGCCTCCTTGGAGCCAAGCTGGCCTTCAAACCACGAAGTTCAACACCCGCGCATTTGACAACCTTGAGGTTCTTGTAGTTGTAGACTGGCACACCAGTTTCCAACATTTCAGGAGCATTTTCAACAGCCGCAATTAAAGCTTCTGGGTCAATCACAGCACGCTGGAGACGGGTTGGCAGGTATAAGCCACGAGTTGGCTGGCTAAGGATAGAGAATTGGAGCATGGTGTCGAGGAAACTGACCCAATTGTCTTCCCAGTTCAATTTTCCCCAGTCTCCCAAATTATCACAGGTTTTGATTCCACGGAACTTGCCATAGTAGTCATAGCCTCTAAGGCGAAGCTCCTTGTAGCTGTCAGAAGAGTTTAGTGGAAGGTGTTTTGGTTTATCTGGAATGTCAGTTAGTTTTAAGGGCAAAGTTTCCTGTTGGATATCCTCAGGTGTGCGAATATAACCAGAGACGGCGACTGATCCACCCTCGTGAACTTCGAATTCTCCACTACCTTCTAAAATGTTAATCAGGAATTTGACAGAACCTTCCTTCTGGAGAATGGTGGCCCTTTGGAATTTTACATTCTCAAAGACAACTGCTAACTTGTCAAAAGTGGTGCCACGGAGCTTGGCGAAAGTTTTCCAAACAAGGAACATGTAGCCTGTGGCTGGGAAGAGGATTCTGCCATCGATAGTGTGACCAGCAAGGTATTCATCGGTTTCGTTGGTCAAGTTTACTTCAATTATGCTTTCACCAGATCTGGAGGCTCCCTGTATTAATATTTTTAACATATTTCAGACTTGAAAATTATTAATTTAAAAAAAGTCATTTCTCCAAATATTTACCTGTCCGAATTTGGCCACATCCCAAGAAATGTTGTGATCCCACTTGACCCAAGAGCTGAGCATGTGGGTTCCTAATGCAACTGGGAATTCTATCTTCTTGTAGAGATTAGACACGCGAGGGTTAGCACCACCCATGTAAATCTTTCCGACAGATGATAAGAAATAAATGGAATTATCTGGAGAGCTTCTGTTCATCAGCCCAACATTAACACATTTGGAATGATAAATGATGACGAAGGTATTAGGAGACAACGTTCAACGGGCATACAAGTAAAATGTTAATTCTCAGCTTATTATCCTTACCTGAACAGCTGCAATGGAGACAAATGACTTCAAAACATTATCGAAGGTATTTTCAGTACCATGCATGATTATATCCATAAGATCAATTCCGTGAGGAGCCAAAACACCAGCAGATTTCTTGATGGACTTCTCAAACACATCAAATTTCATCAAGTCACGTCCCATCCCACTCCACTGACTTCCCATTCCCGAAAAAATAAACCAGACTGGAGGCTTCTCTCCAGAGACAACTTGTTGAGCATCTAGTTCAACCTTATCCTCGCTCTTTACAGAGAACCCTCTAAAATGGTGTCCGGGAATGTCTTCCTTGGAAATTTCATGAAACATTCCGATCAATTCAGAGTCGTAAGGTTGTTCATTCAACGTTTTGAGAGTGTATTCAACTGCTTCTTTCGTTCTTCCAGAGAATGGAACAAGGACAGGTGCCTTTGGTTGTTCTACATCCGTCACCTTTGGTTTGGGATTGCTCTTAAGAATAACATGGACGTTCGCACCTCCAAAGCCAAAAGAGTTTACTCCAACAAGTCCTCCCTTCCAAGGCATATTTTCGGAGACAACTTTAAATCTTCCATCACTCAAAGCTGGAATGTCTGGATTGGGTTGCTTGTAATGCAAGTTGGCAGGAATGACACCTTCTTGCATAGCATGCAAAATCTTGGCGATACTGCACAATCCCGAACCTGGCTCAGAATGACCCATGTTGCTCTTAACGGAGCCAATCAAAAGTGGATTTTGTGGTTCACGTCCTTTACAGAAAACGTCAGCAATAGAGTTTAGTTCTTGGGGATCCCCAACCTTGGTTCCGGTACCGTGAGCCTCGACATAGGTAACATCAGCGGGATTGACTCCAGCTTCAGAATATATGGTTTCCAAAAGTTGTTTCTGAATTTGACCCGCAGGGAAGGTGATACCTTGTTCTTTATAGCCATCAGTATTTGTCTTCGCGTGGATGATAGTGGCATATTGGCGGTTGGCCACGGAAGCCTTTTGAATCAAGATAGCGACTGCGGCTTCACTTCGTACGTAACCATTCCCTGTAAACATCGACGTAATATTTATAAAATTTGTTTTCAACTATGTAAATATGCTTCTCTTTTAGTAACCAATTTACCGGAAATATCAAATGCTTTGCATTTGCCATCAGGCGCCAACATGCCCAAGCGGTGGAATTGCAAAGAAGATTGTGGCTTCAATAAGAGATTAACTCCACCAACAATCGCAGCATCACAGTGTCCAGCTCGAATGGCAGAAACGGCTTGTTCCAAAGCGAGCAAGCTAGAGGAGCATGCAGTGTCCATTGCAAAACTTGGTCCTTTAAAGTCAAACGTGTAGGAAACACGATTGGCAAACATTGCACGACAGCAGCCAGTCAATCCATATCCATTAATTGAGTCAGGGTCCAGTGACCAGGCTTCATCAGACTCACTAGCAGAGGCTCCAATAAATACACCAGTCTTGGTTCCGCGAATGGAGGTTGGGTTAACTCCTGCATAATAATAATTTTCAATGTATAAATGTATCATGCCGCAGGTGTAACTGTTGACTATTTATAAAACAGGAACACATACCTGCATCAATAATAGATTCATAAACTATTTCCAAAAGGATTCTCAATTGTGGGTCCATAAGATTTGCTTGCTTGGCATGCACTCCAAAGAATGTTGCATCGAACTTGTCCAACTCCTTCAGCTTCCCGCATCTCGTGGGTAATCCAAACAAACCAGGATTCCATCGTCGTCCATCGTCAGTTATCATATCCACTCCGTTAAACAAATTTTGTCCAAACTCTTCCATGTTGTCAGATTCTGGCAAGCGACAGGAAATACCGGAGATGACAATGTCTTCATTGCAGAACCCCTGGTGAACTCCGGTAATGCAAGGATTAATGGCAACATTTCCTTGACGAGTAGTTCCCGTTGGTCGAGGAATGGTGTCTTGTGGTGGGGGAATGTCGATTTGTGGGAATTTGGCTGGCATTTCTGAACAATAAGCGAAAAGAGTGTGTAACAAATTATTTCAAATATTTTTTTCAGCTGGAATAAAAGTTACCATCATAACATATGATTGACAAAACTGATGCATACATATATATCTCTAAACTAGCAAATAAACCATGTTCTGTAATATAATTGTTGATTAAAAAATAGTTTGATGTCGCAATACTTCGACCTTTTTGATGATTTATTGCTAGAGATTCTTCCTTCCATGGCGTATTTATCTTACACTATCAACTATATATTTTATTAATGACTGGAATTGGATTTCATATCGTTCGGCTACTATTGCAACTGCTGAGACAGTTTGTTTAAAGATTTAAATTATGCAATCCATTAACATGCATCGTGAGAAAAAAATTGGAAATATGCTGAAATGGTCAAATTGCAAGTTCAATGTCAAGGACGCTCGTCCCAGATATTAAAGATGACGATAGTTATCACAAATTTCTAATATTTGCCAATGAGTTAGCTTCTCTGTAATCGAGTTTACGCGACCTTGTTCATTGATATAATTAACGAAGATTTAATATGGAGTAATGTGATTACATATGAAAAGAATCGTAATTGTCAGCACTGACACATTCATTTTCATATACTTGTGCAGCAACTCACAGAATCAACCATCCCCTTATCACTTTATTCAGCTGGTAGGTTTTTAATGAGCGCAAAATTGACTCGATGACGTACAGGCAGACCGACTCTAACAGTACGACAGAGATAACCATTTAAATTTTTGATGATTAAATATCCGAGGAAATAGTAAAGATTATAAATTTTCTCTTGCATACGCAAGGCTGCGATTTGCCGAGTCAACGACAGCCAAATTACAATAAACGTCAGGCGTGAGGGTGGTATGACTCAAAATTTCTGAAACTTATCTAGATATTTTCTCACGATTATCCTAAAACACCAACATACTTAATGAATTCCGCTTATGGATGGCATTTTACGTGTTAAACGTATTTTTTCCCAAATTATCTTTTAACGTATTTCATCAGTTTTGGATTTCTCAACTTCTCCAACCACGTCTAACTTTGTAAATTAAGTAGTTAATCTTTCATCCTTCAACATGCAAATACAATTTCCAAGGAATTACTCCTGATTTCGCAAAATCAACCTTAATATGCATATTTCATCAAAATCTGGATAAAGTCAGTGTTCCGATCCATTTCAAAATAGATTCATCATTCACATGAAATACTTCCTCCCATGCTAAGAGATAGCTTTTTTTATACATTACAAAATACAATCTTTCTTATAAACAACTCAACGTGGATACTAATGATACCAAGCAAAACTAGACCTCTATAATTAAGCATTCCATCGAGGTGAGGTTTACCTCACTTATTCCAACAAAAATATAAAATACACAAGCCGTGGCAGTCTCTAGGTAAGTTCCTTCCTTTAATTCTCCGTGAATACCAAACCGCTTCCACCACAGATGACAGACATTGTTTTCCCCCAAACCCATTTCCATTCCAATCCCACAAAAATTGGTTGAGCTGTATAACAACCAAAAAAACCTAGCTCGGCAAATCCTCTATAATGCGAGTTCATGGCTGTGAGTATTTTCACGCATCAAGCTCCTGACTCAACTGCCGGTTTAACCTACACAATAGTCCTCTCGAGATTGATGAAATACACTTGAGTTGTAACTAACGAAGTACCATAAAAGGTGGTATGACTCTCAACACAACTAGACGTATATAGTAAGATAGTACGTGAATGTGAGTCTACAAGTTTAGCTATTGGTTGACAAGACGGGAAACGAAGGCTCTTATTCTTATTGCTCACTCGTACGATAGGATCGTATGATCATTTTTGCAAACAAATCCACAAGCTCGAGTATTAACAATTTCTCCCCTTTTCTTTGCCTCACGTAATATCCGTGTTCATCAGCTTATGGGGAATATTATATTGTTTGGTCTACATTGCAATTTCTTTCCTTTGTACTTGACCATTTGCAATCATAATATCATTAAGATAAACTTTCATTCCCAACCCAATGTATAAGAATTTGAGCAAACGGACGGAAAGACAAGAAACGAAAGAAAAAAATGTATCGGCTACACTGGGCATGCATATCCTTCACGATTTGCACACATGTACATTCAACATTTACAACATAGTGCTAACATAACGAATGCATTATTATGCACCTTCGAGCTAATTTTCTGACAAAAAAATTTGCATTATTATTGTTATCATTTTTTGTGAAAAAAACAAGAAAATTATCCGCCTAAAAATCTAGCGCAAGGAATTTTCTCTATTATCCTTTTTTTACTTAGATTAGGTGAATATACTCTAGACCCCTCACTTGCTTATCTTGATTACAGTCGTAATGTCTGAAGGTGGAATGATGATGATATGATGAGTCTGTGTCGGTGAGTGATCATCGAGGATCAGGCCATATCTTGGTAAATTGGCAGTTGCGGTAAAACACGTAAGATGGTTAACATTAGAGGATTACAAGGATACACGCGGTTTGTGCCTGATATCGCAAACCTGATAGGATATGATGATGATCACCAGTAATATCCACAATGTTTTTAAGTGATGATGTGAGAGACTCATCGTCAGATGATGATGAGATGACATGACTCTTGTGTGAATCAGTTCACAGTTGGCGTATGTACACATAAAAGCATCTAGAAAACACACACGTGAGCTTTTCCATGCATATGAATAGAGTACATTGTGGAGTGCTAACTGCTGACTGATTTGCATGGGTGATTCAAAGTCTTTGTTTATGTGCCGGAGATGATGATACTGGTTGTTGTATGGTGTGATCAAGCTAACTAGCGTGTCTGCAACGGAATTCCTTGTCACTGCCCTGGTAGTATTTAATCTTGGGAAATTATTGCAAACTTGACTTTTTGTTTATGAAAAAATGAATGATAATGGTTTTGTACGAATTTCCATGTTATTTTCTCAAAGTGTCATTAATTTAAACTTGATACACGATTCCTGTCGTTTCATGGTTAGATATATGTAATGTCCGGTACTATCAAACTATCAAGGAAGGACAGTTTTAGAAATGTGCCATCATAAATATAGGAGAATATGCGTATTTTGGGTGACACGTTTGTTTTAGTATTTATTTTAAAAAAACTGTTTTTCCAAATATCGTTCAAGAATAAGAATGGGATGCATGCAAAAATATCAAGTTGTTTACAAAATACTTACTTACTTTTAGATTCAAGAAGTTTGCGGTGTTTTCTCAAAAATTTAGTGATGATACTTCAGTCAGTGAGGATTGAGGAATGTCAATTTTAAATCACAGTTTGTGGCTTGACTTGTTTCAAAACGTTTTACAACTTTCGAAAAATTGGATAAGGTAACTGATGAGATAACTTTAGCAATAGCTTATCGTACAAATTAAAACTATGACTTAATTTACGCGAATGGGTCTGAACTTATTTAAGGGATGAGAGCTGAAAATTACTTTCTCCAGCTTGATACTATCCAGTAGTCTTCGGACTAACCAAAATAATGGTGTGGGATAATGGCAAATAAATTTCTGAAGTGTAACTACTTCACTCTTTTTGGCTGTTAAAGCCTAGGCTTCAGCTATGAAATGACAGAAGGGGAGAGACCGGCATGGGCTATTTAAATGTTTGTCCATCATCCGATTCAATGCAGGCATACGTCTCACACAAAGTGTACATGCAAGCCTCTTCCGAACCAAGGAAAAATTGTTCGTATCGTATGATAACAGTATGCATTGACTTCCCCTTTCTGTATTTTTTTTCTCGCAAATTTCACCACTAGCCGACCACAAGTGCAATGTGTGTCGTGTACGTACGTAACACGTAGGATATAGAAGCATACCTCCAATTCTTATCTGTCAGTTCGATGAGCACATGGGAATCAGGCAGAATACAGCAGCAAAAAACACTATTCTAGGTTTAGGGCTAGGCCATAGTCAGGCCAATATCTGTCAAAAAGAAGAACTTGGTGAATCTTATTGAGCCTCTTTTGCACTAGCGTAGTATATATGCCTGTGCAAATGTACATATATATGTATGTATTATGCTTTATGTTGATATCAATGGACATGCGTTGCACACTTACCTAGAGGTTAACTTAAAGGTATATTCGTTGCTACATTTTGCAAATGGTCATGCCATACAAGATGCTCGGTAGTGGAGAAGCTCTTTGTTCGAATCAAAGTTATATTGTGCTGACAACTTTGTGCATGCACTCTACATATGATCATCATGATTGTGCAGTGCATGCAAAAAAAACGACTCAGAGAAATCAAAAACCTTTCCAAGTGAAGTGGATCTATTGCTGTTGCTAACCTCATCATCATCACAACAATGAGCAGATTTGTTTAAAAAACAAATGGCTTTGTATAGGGACACATAATCAGCAGGCAGACATATATACGTATAGATATTTAGGTAGTTTATATAGTAATATATCCTTTTGCACCAATCATTTGTGCGAATTAAGTAGTGCAATGTGGTTGCATTCATCGTATCGTCAACGGTTCATCACTGAAGGAAAAGAATGAATACAATTTTTGGATAATAGGATTGAAAAGGCAAATTAAGAATGTAGTGCAATCATGTAGGTACTGTTAGGCATCACACCACTTCTCGTATGATCCAATGATGTCTTTTAAGTTTCCCTCGAATGCAAACATTGAAGCCAAAATACAATCCTGATGACGGCTAACTTTTCCTCTCATACCATAGCATAGGAATCCATGAAGTCAGTAAACTCACAAGAATCATTTTCACTCTCATTTTTACTACTTACTTTAAGTAAGGTGATGCTTTAGCGTGTACAAACAAATATTAAAAGACGTAAATCGTCTTGGGAGAATACAGTAAAAGTAATTGTGATTAGTCATGTTGAAACTTCGCAATCACAATCACTCCAAAGAATCCCAAAACATTTTGTGCACAAATTGATACTGTTATTTAATTTTCAAAGTCTGTATTTCTCTAAAGAATGAATTGTATGGTAAAAATGTGCACCATATTTCAACTCTTTTCATTTCAAAAGGATGGATTTTCACTAACCTTCAACTTACATGGGATTTGTTCTACTTATCGCAATTATTATTTCGTTCATGGATCGATTATGCATATACTATTTCTCACTTATTACGTAAGTCTGTAATCCATTCATCCTTCATCAACCTTTCGTACCGATGCCAATGCCAAAACCACGTTGTGTCTTGACAGAAAGTTCTCTACTCATACAAAATGCCAACTGGAAACTCGGGAAGCAGGTTTAGAGATAAACGGTTATGGTTGGGTGAAGACCTCATGATCTCTTATATCACTTACTCACTCAGTAATACGTTCTTTATACTGGATTGCATGAGTTTTATCCATTATGATGAAATTTATATGGACACTTTTTGTCAATACAAAAATAGATTCTTTATAAGGATTAATCTTCATCCTCAGGATATCGGTGACGGGCTGTCAAGCAGGACCTGGTTGCGTGAATGTAGAGCATCGGCATGAGATAACTGACTCGAAGACGCGTCTACTTCCAGCCGAGGCAGCCGAAATGTCTACTTGATTTTATGATATTCCTTTCAGGATTAATTAAATAGATATTTCGAATCAGACGAACGTAAAGATTGCAGATACTTATAAAAATCCAGAGTCACGAAGTATTCAGCTTTATTTTATTGAGAGCATCATCTCCACAAGTTGTGATTGTGATGGGGTAGTCGTCTTTATTGTAACCTTCAATTAGGATGAGAACAATTTGTGCATGCTGTACATCAGTCATCATTGTCACTAACTCATTGGCTTAAAATGTCATTAGTGCACAACGTGCTTCGCTAATTTTAATATCTGTCAAATCATACCGCTGATGAAGATGATCTGCAACAGGAGCACATGGTGAGCAGGATGTATTGCAACATCATTATTTTGGGGTATCCTTCACCTCTTGAATAATGAATTGAGAGTATAACTGCTTCCATTTGTATAGCAATTACAACAACAGCTAACTATACAGTTGGAATCTAGGCTTTAGCATGAGTGCGTTTAAGTAGAAATTATATGTCAAAACACTTCAGTTGCTTCAAATTTTAATCTAAAGGTATTCGTACTCGGGATTTGCGATTGTGATGTACTTGTAGCCAAATATAACAAATCAGAAAATTAATGGGTAAATTGCTATGTCACAACATAACAGGCATCGGTAGAACTAACAGTGTTTTTAATCTTGTCTTTATTAAAACTTCCTCAATTACTTTCATTGCCAGGAGTGCTCTGTATCAATAACAAAACAAAAACTCTGACGCTTGTTATTTTTTAACACGTTTATTGCATTTCATTACAACCTGGAAAAAGTATGTGTAATCAACTAATCACACTAATCACGTACATTACACATAACAGTTCATCTCAGTCTCAGATGGGATATCATCATATCACCTTCATTTCGGTGTGGTTGGTCTATTATAATTTGAATTATGAAGTGTGAAAGGTTGAAATAAAGATTATGCATATGAGATTTTGAGAATTAAATTTCTTGGCAGAGGCATTGAAAGAGGCGAAATGTAAGGTAAACTATTAAAGTTACTGCTGATATAATATCTGCAATTTACACAAACAACTCTGCTATTAAAATGCTTAAATAATTTTCGACTCATATCATCCAGAAATATAAATCAACTCATTTGAATTATGAATATAAAAGTATTTCTGGATTTTCCCTCCTCATTGCGCATTGCATTATTTCTTTGAAAATGTAACATCCAGCTAGTTGAATGTCAAGTACGTAATTTTGACAACAGGTAATTTTCCAGGATATGAAGTCATGATATTCAATTTCATTGTGCACTTGCTAATCATTTTGGACCAAATATACCCTTTCGTTCATTTCTATAATAAAATGTAGCCTTTTTTCAAAATCGATGTATTTTAATTTAACTCTACTTCTTTCCCATCAATCACCAACAAACCATGGGACAAAAAGGTAGCAACCTCGCAAATATTACCAAGTGCTATCCAGACTTCCCCGTACACTTCTCACAGTTTAAATGATTAAGACATAAAACTATCTGGCACAAGGTTACAAATCAGCGAAACAGGTGATGTGTGAATTGAAATGAGGAGTCGTAGTCATAAGCACTTTCAGCAACACGCATATCATTTCTGTTCTACGAAAACCATAAGAACTTCACGCGTCAATACTAGGTTAAGACTTGATTTCCATCATAAGTAATTGCTCATAAGAACTTTATGCTACGTTATATTCTTATTTTGTCCAGTTGTATTTCTATTTTTTACTCCACAGTCCTCGTCTCCCTAAAATAATTTTTTTTCATCAGTTTTAAAGTTTCGGTGTATAAAATCATGTGAACTGTGAATGTTTTGACAAGTTCCTCAGTATGATTGAATCATGATTATACACATGCCACAATTCAGATGCTATGAAACGTTGATACAAGCATGCACGATTATCAAAATGCTGAAACACATAAAGCATATAAAACATACATAAAACACATAAAGCATATAAAACATACATAAAACACATAAAGCATATAAAATATACATAAAACACATAAAGCATATAAAATATACATAAAACACATAAAGCATCTCTCACAGATTCTCCATGCACTACAACAAATGATGTGATGATGGCGATGGTGATGATTTCAGTGTAGTGCACAAAAAACCTCTGCCTGACTGTGACATTGTGAGTGAGTACGGCTGGGATAACGCATACATAAGCTCTTTATGCACTCGATACCTGTAAAATTAGAATAAAAATATTAGAAGCTGTTGCTTCAATGTATTGAAGAAAACAACAGAATTTTCCCATTATCATCAAAGTCAAAAAGAATTTTTATGATCCAAAAATTATGTGAACACTGTTTTTCGAACAAGAATTTATAACTGTTTGAGATAAAAGCCAGAAGTTACGGTAGTCGGTAGTACAAGATATAATATGCCTGCAGTGTCAAATCATATTTCATACATTCTTAATGTTTCTTCACGAAATTGCAGACCTATATACAATTTTAAAAACATCTCATCTCTGGAGAAATGAAAAAGTCTACTAGAGCTGAACACAGATAATCATTAATCAAGATTTTGTAGAAGCAGTACTGATATATAGTATGAAATGGGAAATGTTCTTTTGGTCGTATTAATATTAAATTTAGTCACTAGGCTCGAGCGTGATGCAGTGAATGCAGTCGTGAATTGGTGCATTGTTAAAACCTTTCCCTGTTTGATGTGCATGTTCCGATTCGTCCATTCATTGGAATCCTTTCCTGCAAAAATTAATTGCTATCTCATCAAGTTGCTCAATTTTTACCCTTAAATCTTCGATCTTATAAAAGCATCGTCGGTATATCATTCGTATCACTTATTCATGTCACTACTTCTAGTCAGGTGCACGGTATATAGGTATAATATATGTACAGTACAACTCACAATCAGAAGATATGTATGCAATTGTTGAAAAAGTATAAAATATTAAGCATTGAATTCTTGCATCGATGAAATTATGTCAGTGTTAGTTAGTTAGCTAACTACATGTAAATGCGAGTTATAAAATCATAGTTCCTTCAAAATCTACATTTTAAAATCTAATTTATATAAATACTTAAAACAAGCAAATGGACGTTTTCTGCAACTGTTACAGTTACATATCCATCCATTGCGAAAATGGTTTCTACTGGGTAAGGATAATTTTCATGTTTATTTAGCTTGCGTGTCTACGCTACAGCGATATAGTATAACCAAACCCCGTCCGTTTTTTTGTTTCTGCGTTGCATATCTTGGCTCAGAATTCGATTTTTTTACAATCGACATTTAATCATCAGGGCTATATTCAGTTCATAGCATAAGCAAATTGGGGTCAAAGGTCACGTAGTTTTCAAATTTGAAATTCGTTTTTATACAGCTACCTATATAGCAAGTGATATATCAAAGTGAAGCTAGTCAGGAGTAGTACTCAACCTGATAACATTGTTTAACTGGGATCAAAGGTCACATCATTTTAAATGCAGAACCGTTTTTATAAAATGCAGACACTTTAACTTACGCAAGCTGAAGCTACTCATAATTATTTTAAATAATTCTTTATTTTTACTGTCCTTGTATCAACCTTAACTGTTTCGCATATTTTCATATCAATAACCCTACTGGAATGGAAAACTTGGGAACCTATTTCATCACTTTTCCTGTTATTCCACTGATCCCACTCCTTTCAGTTCATGTCTTAAATTATCACCGGTCACACTTTATTTCCTATATTAAGAATTACCATAGCTTATGCAGTCATTATATTATATTAGGTCCGTTCTTATCGCTAATTGGAAAAATGGAATAAATGTGAGGTTAGCCAAAAACAATTACGTCTAATTAAATAACTCTGCCACGAACATTGTAAAAGCAGAGATTTATATCCGAATGTGTAATATGTGTTAATTTTAATGTACTTTAACTTAATGAACTAATAACCCTTCCCTGTTCAAAGTTCAATGATAGCTAAGCCAATTATAATTCTATTAGTTACATGCAGATTGTCTGCTCGAAAAGTATCTCATTGAAATATTTAATATTTTAAAAACTATCAAACCGTTTTTGACCAACCAAAATTTGCTAGAAAGTTTAATTCATGCAAAAAATGAAGGAATCATTTTCAGACGCATTTTTTCATTAAAACGCAAACCGGTGGGGGTCAACCGAATTTAATGCAATCTTAGCAACAAAAACATGTTCATGATTATGAAATTTTC
>JAHZNA010004894.1:0-10598 GCA_027743935.1 Sinodicranocentrus sp. ZH6 | reverse complement strand
ATGACGATTAAACTATTTCCATGACAACAACTATTCCGTTTCATTGACAACTTAAACTGTTTTCGTGACTAATAAATAGTTCCATGTCAGCTGAACTGATTCCATGACAACTATTCTGTTTCCATGACAACTAATTAATCCGTTCCCATGACGATTAAACTGTTTCCATGACAACAAATATTCCGTTTCATTGACAACTTAAACTGTTATCGTGACGACTAAACTGTTTCCATAACAACTTAAACGGTTTCCATGACAATTTAAACTGTTCACATGACAATTTAAACTGTTCACATGACAATTTAAACTGTTCACATGACAATTTAAACTGTTTCCATGACAACAACATTGTATTCCCATGACAACAAAACTAATGACCAATTTGATTGCCAGAAAACGCGAGAAGCCAGACTGGAGAGCAGAGAGGAAGTTGAACGCGGAGACGTTTGGTCTCCCTATGAACAAGCCGAGAGGAGGAGGATCTTCCACATTTTACAGAGGCGGTGGGTACAACAACTACTACAACAACTACCGAGGCGGTGGTGGTGGTGGTGGTGGTGGGTATTACCGAGGAGGAGGATCGGATTATCACCGTGGTGGATACCGTGGTGGTGGAGGAAACAACTCTGGGTATTACCGAGGGTCACGTGGAGGGTATAGGGGGAATAGTAGTAGAGGAATCAATGCTCAGGGTAGTAGTAGTCATAGTGCTGCTCCTGGTACCGATTAAACAATTTAATTTTTCGGGTTTTTTTAAATGAGTTTCTTTTTTTCGTGGAATGAGTTTAATGTGAGTGAAACTGGTTTTTTTATTTATCGTGGAAAAATCGTTGGAATGAGGAATAAAATAATGTGTTTTTTTGGTATGTCGTATTAAATAAAATCATCATATTTGTGTGGAAAATTATTTATTGCGTGGAGATTACCACGGCAACGAAGAGCCAAATTAACTCTGTTAAATATATGTATTTATTTTTGACACAACATAATGGACTCAGTCTTACACGATAATATGTTAGTATATTTTGGCACATCTCGTTGGTTACCAACATGAGTAATCTAAAAATAATTAATTACGCCATAATGAAAAAAAAAGAATTGTTTTTAAGCTCTCTCTGATTGTATTGCACAATTTAGTAGAAGCACGCACTCCCGAACTGATAACTGCCGTACGCGTGATCGTAGAAGCTCATATACGTGGTGCTGGGACTGTACAGACTCGAGCTCAGGTGAGACCCTCCACCACCTCCTGTGTAAGAAACTGGTGTTGTGGTGGTCGTCGTCGTTGCTATGGGAGTACTTATCGGTGTGTCGGGAGTCGGCTTGTACGTCTCAGCTGTGTTCTCGTACTCGTAGTCGTCGTAGAAACTTGATGTCGCTGCTCGTGTGCTGGGCACGTTCTGAAACACGTAGTTCCTAGACTGATTGTTGTCCCAGAACTGGTTGCCTTGACAGTGGAAGCGGCACGCGAATCCTATCTTGGCGTCGTCGTGCGCTTTCACGTACGGTGGCGGCAGCTTTGTCTCGTCTATCTCTATTCTGAACTCGAAGCGGTCGCTGAAACCGTCGCAGCTCTCCGGCATGTACGTTGCCTAGGCAGTAATTATAATTTATTATATTTGAAGAATTAAGCACGGTTACAGCGGACATTTTAATATAGTTATAATTATAATTTATTAGTTGCGGTGGAGATGTACCTGAAAGTCGACAAACTCCTTCCAGTCGTTGTACGTGTACCTGACGTACACAGATTTATGAAAGTCTAGATTCATCACTCGTACGGTTCCCTTGATAACCTGCTTGCATTGGCTCGTCTTCTCCTGAGTTATAGTCTCTTGCGTCAGGTAAGCGTTTTCCAGTAGCACCTAGTAGTTGATTATCACTATAGCAACGTAAGTTGATTATTATTTATAACAAAAAAATCTACCTTCTTGTCTCTGATTTTGTCGAAAAAGTCTGGCATGGTGACGGGTTGGTGAAACAGCGGTACGAAGTTCAGGTTGCTCGATGGCGCGCAGCAGAAGTTGTAAAGCGATGAGTTGTCGCTTGACGAGGTGGTCGACGTTATCGGGCCCGTGTAGTCTGGGATGTGCAGGTCTCTGTATTACAATTTTTATTACAATTTTTATGTAATTTTTATAGCGATATATCACGCCCATGTTAGAAGTATCCTGAAATGTGTGATGCAAAGTTTTTGTCACAAAGCTAGTATCCACGACTACTTTTGAATTTAAATGGAAGGGATAAAAATTAAGGAACAATTTCAAGCGGCTTTGTAACAAGGTACAATTAAAATTCGTTGCCCCCTCTTATCAACTCACTGGTAATTTTGTTTTACGCACCTGTACGCCTCCTTGGGTACTTTGGGTATTTCGTCGAGAAACACTTTAATATCGATAAGGTCTAGCCCCATGGCGTCCGCGAACCTGACGATTTTCTTCATGGGCGTTCCAGGCGGCGTCTTGCCGCTCTTGAGACTCGAGCTCCTCTGGTACCTGACCCTATTGCCCTCCTCATCCTTCTGCACGACGATGCTCGACCCGCTCGTGGAGCTGGACCCGCTGGAACTCCTGCTCGCGACGACAGTCGTGTTGCTGCCTCCGGTTCCGTAGTCGCTCGTCAGTTCCTCGTCGTACACCACGTCGTCAAAGTCGTAAAAGATCTCCGAGTTGCTGGACGTCGTGTCCTCCGTCGCTGAACTGTTCGAGTAGAATTCTTCTGACGAAGTTGACGAGTCTGAGGACGCTGACGTCTCCAAGTGAGACTTTAGCTTCATCTGCAGCTTCTGGGCGAACAGCGCTGTGGTGTGCTCGTGCTCTTGATGCTCTTGAGGGGGTTGCTGTGGTGATGACGGCGAGAGCAGACTTATCTCCAGCGTTCTCGTCACCAGGCTGTCCAGCGGGTCTGTAATTTAATTAGACGGTGTTTCATTGGTTTTTTATTTATTTTTGTCATTATTAAATTTATTTATGTAAATTGACCGCTTACCTGCTGGCTCCTGTAACCTGTTACTATGGTGATAACGATGGTGAGCACTTAAGTTGTTGGAAGAGCACTCTGTATTTTCCTTAAGCACCTCCATTATTTGTTATTATTGCTACTCAATACGCACCATGGTGATTAGTAGATTTGTGAATATAATTTAAAGGAAAATGATTAGGCTGCTGTGAAGTGTTAGTTGGGGCCGATGAACCGAAAGTCAAATTAATATTTTGTTTCTCTGGAACATGGAGGCTCTTGTGTGTATTGAAGGTCGTACGTATACTCGCCGTGTTTACGCTTATGTGCTCAATCGTATGATGTTCAAACCTATGCATGCGGCTGGGTTGTGATTTCTTTTTGAATGGTCAGGATTATGTTGTGTACCGTGCACGTTGCTGAAGGCTGATCCATCCTTGATCGTATTGTCGTGGTCGCTATTACTTGCCAACGTCACGTCACGTTAATGCAACGTAACTATGACAAATTCTTGTTTACCAGGTAGGTCCATCGCATGATAGCAGCTTTTGGACGATTGATGGATTTTGCATGTGTACCAAGGTGACGGTTTTATGCGGACGTAATGTAAAAATTTCAAAGTGGTTTCAATTGCGAGAGTGGCTAGTTTCTCTGAGGATTCGTCTTTTTCATGCTAAAATACCTCTAAATACAAAATTTCATCAAATTCCAACCACTTTGAAATTAGAGAAAAAAAAGTTGTTGACATGCAATTTTCAAGTTGAGTTTGCTGACGATCAGACTCCCAGAGCCTAAGTTTTCTTTTTCCTGAATTATTCATATCTGTGTTTAAATAAATTACTGTCTTACTTATAAACAGGAATTTTGCATCAATCTTGGGTCGAACCATCTAATAGATTTGCAATTGGCTGAAGTGATTTTAGTTCATTAGTCGAATTTGGCCGAATTTAGCTGCGAATTATGAAATCATGATTAAAGCAGATGTAATTCCATACACGATTCCAAGTAATTATTTCGAAATTATGAATTTAGACAGACAGACAAACACAACCGGCTCGATAATTCAAGCTTGTGCCCGTCTGCTAGCCAACCCACAGCAGGAAAACACGCGACACTATGTGCACACGTAACCCTTTTACCTTGGGCATTTAAAAATATACATATACAGAATACAGAAATATTTAATCGTCAAGAGAGAGGCACAGAAAAGGATGTCGCGTAATCACACAGCAGCCACATATCACGTGTGTGTGAAGGAACCTAAAATGCTCAACTTACCCCTCACGTTTCTGTCAGTCCCGGGAAGGCGGAATTTTCGAAGCCCTTTTTTGGTGTTGTTGTTTTCTGAGTCATAAACTGTTACGGAATCTGAGATGGAGCAAGGATTTGGAGGACCTCAAGCGCAGACGACGCCTTCAGGGGCCGGTGGTGGGCAGCAGCAGCAGGGGGAGGAAGATCTTCAGCAGCAGAAGCAGAGGCAGGAGGAGTTCAAAAATCAGATTCTCAATCAGGTCCTCGATCAACAGGCCAGGGCCAGGCGTGAGTTTTTGAAGTGGTTGATATATTTTTGAGATGTATTGTGGAAATAATATTGATTTGGTTATATGTAGTGTCGACGTTATCGCTGGCGAAACCTGAGAAGGCGCAAGCCGTGGAGTCGCTTCTTATCAACATGGCTAGGATGGGCAGGCTAGGGGGCAAAATCAATGAGGCTCAGTTGATTGATATTCTTGAGAAGGTCGGTGGCGGTGGTGGGGGGAATGAACCGGCTTCTTCTGCCGTTAACGTGAGTTGCTCATTATTGTGCGTTCATGCGGGTTCATGCCGATACCGAAATGTTGAATGTGACAGCGAATTTTTTGTAACAAAATCAGTTGATTCACACCGAAATGTACGAATTTTTGTATTGGAACTAAATGATGAAGCTATATTCGTATTTAAAAGCTATGAAGCGTGAACAGACAGGTTGTCGCTATTCCGCGTAAATATAATGTATTTTCATATCTCATTTTAATTCCATCTAATTTTGATTTGTATGGACCTATCCAATCTATATGGTGGTATTTTCACACCGAAATGTAATTAGTAACCATGACACAAATGTGTTTTTAAAAAATCAGTATTTCTATTCCGAAATTTGTTACCATGACAACAAAGATTTTAAGGAAATCAGTATTTCCATGTACCGAAATTTGTAACCATGACACAAATATGTTTTTAAAAAATCAGTATTTCTAAATTCCGAAATTTGTTACCATGACAACAAAGATTTTATCTAAATCAGTATTTCCATGTACCGAAATGTTATTACATGAAAACGAATTTAACAAGAAATCCATATTACCATATCGAAATATCCCATATGAATTAAACGATTTGATTTGACAGTTCTCGAGACGCCGAAC
Organism: Sinodicranocentrus sp. ZH6; assembly: GCA_027743935.1. Lineage (NCBI taxonomy): Eukaryota > Metazoa > Arthropoda > Collembola > Entomobryomorpha > Entomobryidae > Sinodicranocentrus > Sinodicranocentrus sp. ZH6. Next base: position 5,235 of record JAHZNA010004894.1, on the reverse strand, counting down.
AAACCTTGACGACGACGACGACGAGGAGGAATACAACAAGATAATGGAAGATTTATAACACCGCCAGACTGAACATACACTCATTTTATTAATTAACAGAATTTTAAAAAAAACTTGTAAATAATTTGGTAATAATAAAAGATTTTGTACAATTACAATCCAACGGGTTTATCAAGCATAGCAGGCCCTCCGTCGTTCTCCAAGTTGATGTTGTTTCCGAACTGCTCGTACAGAGCCGTTTTCAACGAGTCCATCTCTGACTTGATCGACGAGGCTCGGGATTCTAGTTCTGAGATCTCGGTCTTTGTCTTGTCCTTCAGCGTTTGCAGGTTCTCCTGTTAAAACATCAATTTTAGTTAGTCGTTACATAGTTACCATAACAGTAGTCAATAAGCACAACAAACCTGCATCTCATCGTTCGAAAAGAGGACGAAAGACTCTCCGACGAGCATGGGTATCTCAAAGTCAGGGTTCTCCATCAGCACCTCGCTCAGCAGCAGGTCGTTCTCGGCGTCCTCCAAGTGGGTCATCAGCGTCTAGTAATAACAACACGTTGTCGTGGTTACAATGTCACATATGAACAAAACACGTCACATGACCACCACCCACTCACGTTCTTCCCCTGAAGCTGCTCCTGAATCTCCTCGACCCACCCGTTCATAATAGCGAACCTGTTGATTTTCTTCTGGTTCTCGTGCGAAATGTGCACATCGCTGTCGGATCCGGATGACATTATTATATTTTAAAAAATTAATAAAAACAATTTAAATACAAAGAGCAGCACAGCACGACGAGCCAAGAAGATGAGTGTAGTTCGATTTCCCCGGCACCGAAAGAACGTGAAACAGGCGACGATGAGTAAAACAGGTAAACAGAATCTGCTATTTCCAACCAAGCTGCCGTGCCTGAGTGGTTAAAGGGTAGGACTTGAAATCCTATGGGGTCTCCCCTCGCAGGTTCGAATCCTGTCGGCAGCGTGTCTATTTTTGCTCGTATTGATCTGTGTGTTTTTTGTTTACATAACACACACATGCGTGAATAGAAATTGCTATTTTTTTATCATTAGAATTAAAAATGAATAGATTAACTAATATTTATCCTGACGTTCCTGCTCATAACAATAACCAGCCTTTTAGAAATGTCAGCTTGGCTACCGGGGATGTGCAGCTTGCTCAAGATTTCGTCACTGTTTACAGTCTTGAGGAGTTCACCCAGCAGCATGACGACAACAACAACGACGAGGAGGACATCAACTTGAAGGTGGGTTTACAATTAGTTATATCGTTGGGAACATTATATACCATTTTGAAATATTCTTCCAGTTCATTCCAAACGAGTTCGGGTACGTTGAACTAAACTCCGACTCTGACGACACATCATCATCCTCATCATCTTCTTCCTCCTCATCCGAAGACGAAGAAGTAGTAGTGTTACCACAGCAACAACATCCAGAAACTATATCATGCGTGACGTGCGGATGTTTCGGTTCGAAAAAAGAGTTCCACGACGATATACACTGCACATACGACTGTGCAGTGATAACAAAAGTGAACGAGTCGAAGAGGTTGAGAGCTGAGCTGGGCAGTGACGATGACGATGATGACGATGATAACAAGAGGATAAGATTGATCGATCTTGTTGTTGTGCCGGATGATGAGGACTCGAGTTCCAGTAGTGACGGGAGCAGTGACTCGGGCAGGGGGACTGGCAGGAGTGGGTCCAGTAGTGGCAATGATGACGCTCTTTGGGAAAGGGTCAATGCTCCTGCGAGGCTCTTCATCAATGGCATTCCTTCCTACTCTAATCCGTTCAGGTATTTGATAAGGTTTAACGGTGTGTCTATAGTGGTTTATAATTAACGTTGGTTTAAAGTGGTTTATAAATCGGGGGGTTTAAAGTGGATTGTAAATTGGGAGTTTAAATTGGTTTACATAAATCGTGTTAAAGGGGTTTGTAAATAGTAGGTTTAAAGTGGTTTACATAAATCGTGTTAAAGGGGTTTACATAAATCGTGTTAAAGGGTTTGTAAATCGTGGTTTGTAAATAGTAGGTTTAAATTGGTTTATAAAACGTCATGATTTAAAGTGGTTTGTAAATCGGGGGTTTAAAGTGGTTTATATAAATCGTGTTAAAGGGGTTTATAAAACGTTGGTTTAAAGTGGTTTATATAAATCGTGTTAAAGTATATAACTTGTAGGTTTAAAGTGGTTTATAATTCGTGTGTTTATAGGGTAACCGACGTGCTGGAGGCAATTGACCCTGAGCACCAGAGTCTGTTTTGTCCTTGCGTGGTTGTCGAGGTGATCGGGTTCAGGATGCTCCTCAAGTTCATCGGGTTCCAGGACAAGTACAACTTCTGGGTCAATGCAGACTCGATCGATATCTTTCCCGTCAACTGGTTAGTTAGTGTCATGACAACTGAGGCATACGTACAAGTACAAAATCTAATAAGAAAACCTTAACGCAGGTGCACGACGTACACGACATCAGTAACGGAGCCATCAACGTCCCGCCCACTGCTGCACTTCCACGGCCCAGACGACTTCAACTGGGAAACGTACATAAAGAGCAACAACTGCAGACGGTCTCCAGAGTCCAACTTCTCACACATCCACTCGATCCTAACAACGACCCCGTTAGTCTGCTCGGAGAACAATATCGAAATCACTCCTCCTCATTGCTATGGTAACGTAACATGTTATTGTGTTTCTGAGGCGTATATAAAAATTTTAAAAAATTGTAATAGAAAACGCTGCCGAGTTCGAGTGGGACGAGTATCTGAAGAAGACTGGGTCGGTTCCTGTTCCTAAGCAACTGTTCAGACCAATTCCGCCTGTTGGGTTCATGGTCGGGCACTTGCTCGAGGTCGTCGACAAGGTAACAACGATTAAATAAATAAATCACTGAAATAATAGCAAACTCCGCATAATTGAAACGAAATCCGCAGCGCTCGCCCCGCCTGCTGCGAAGAGCGACAGTCATGGAAACCGACTGCCACTACATAACGGTCCACTTTGACGCGGTGGACTCTGACCTATACGACTACAAGATATACGAGCAATCGGTTGACCTGCACCCGACGGGGTGGGGCGCGCAGACGGGCCACCCGATATCAGACGACGATGACGACGACGACGACACGGACAACTGCCAGAACCACATGATCTGCAGGAGCGTGTGCAGCACGAAGGGACCAAACTACCCGGTTCACTTGACAACGAAGAACTGTCCTTACTCAATCGGGAATCTGAACGCAGAGAGGTTCACAGACAGGGTGGTCGTGTTCGAGGATAAGTACTACGACCTGGGTCAGGTTGAGACCAAACCTGTTGTGAAACCCGTGTTCGTGAGTTCGAGATTGTTCAATAACAAAGGCGTGCTATGCGCCACACCAGGTCAGGTTGTTCCTAAGAAGCAAGAGATAGTGAACTGGTCTCACGTTCAGGTGTCAGAGTTGGTCCACGAGTGCGTTTGTAATTTACCGACAGCGGGGGTGGTCGCTGAGCAGTTCCGGGCCAACTTGATCGACGGGGAGAGTTTTCTGATGCTCACTCAGTCGGATATGACTGACGCTCTAGGGATTAAGCTCGGGCCTGCCGTCAAAATATTTAACCTTATCAGGCTTATCGAGATGAATAAGTGAGATGTCTTTGTAATAAATGGCTGGAATTTTTTTATTTATACGAGTCTTTTATTCACATGTTTGTACATATTTTATACGTGCGTCTGCTTGTTCAAGTGGTGGAGTATACTCGTGTGCTGAGATGCGGACGACGACGAACACGAGTTCGGGATGAAGCACAGGAACTTGGAGTACACGAACCTGCGCCACGTTGTCAACGTTTTCGACGAGAACACCCAGATGCTTGACGTTATCCCGATCGCTAGCGACATGAAGTATCTGTTAAAGTTTTATTGTGTTTTTAATGGTTCATATCGTCATGGGAACGTGTTTAGGCTCATGCTTATGTTATCACTACAAATGGTTATCACATCATGGCAACGCGTTACGAAAGCGTTTAGGCTCATAATTGTCATAAATCAGCATAAAATGGTTTTATATCAACAATGTGGTTGTCATGGCAACGCGTTAAAACTACACGCAGTTTGTTAAAGAAAGAATTGTCATGGCAACGTGTTGTAAAGCGTTTAACATGCTTGTTATCACTACAAACATAAATGGTTATCACATCATGGTTGTCATGGCAACGCGTTACGAAAGCGTGTAGGCTCATGATAAATCAGCATAAAAAGAAATGGTTTTAAAAATCATAATATTTAGTCTGGTTGTCAAGGCAACGCGTTACGACAGCGTTTAGGCTCTGTCATAAATCCCTACAAACACATATAACAAACTAACTAGTCGCTATAGCAACGCGTAAAAATTACATATATCCAATTAAACGACTCACTTGATCATGAGAACGGAGTAAGCAGGCTTGAACCCACCACCACCACCGCCACCAACAACCATGCCACTAACCTCAGTGACGTCAACCCCGTTGCCACACTCCCCGACACAGTTGACGCGGTGCCCCCACTGCTCAGAGACATAAGCCTCATAAACATAAGCCCCAAGAACACAAACGACATTGACGGTATAGAGGACCCCATAGACGCCGATCCTGATCATGAGCTTCTCGAGCTTATGAACGTTCCTAACCTCGCGAACAATAACGCTCCTGATCCTCACCAGAGCAACGAACCCACGAACCAAGAGCAGAGTCCCGAACAACAGCATGCCACCCATAGGAACGAGAACGTACAGTACAAGATTCCAGTAGTCCTGGTTACCAACGAAGCAAATCCCAGAGATGCTATCCCCGTCAATAGAGTCAGTCAACAGGATAGCGAGCGTGATGACGGCCGAAGACACCCAAACGACAGCATGGAACAGGCCAGACTTCTCAGAGATAGCCTCAGTGCCCCACTTGAGGACAGAAGCCAAGTACCAAGTTATCGTCAAGACGACGTACCAACAGGAGCTGGCTACAGTGAAGTAGTAGATGAGGACGAACACTAGAGTGCAGATTGGAGACGCTGTCTGGTGCGTTGAGATTAGTAGTCCTGGATACCTGATCACTGGCGAGTTTGCTCCTCCGCAGGCTGTTTCTGAGTGGCCGACGTAGATTCTCGTCAAATACCCGATGCTCACGAATATGTAGCAGAAGGATATGCAGATTATCGGGCGCTCTGGGTAGTTGAACCGAGTCGAGTCTATCAGGAACGTCAGGA
>JAHZNA010004893.1:0-11879 GCA_027743935.1 Sinodicranocentrus sp. ZH6 | reverse complement strand
AAAGATATTTTACATCTTATGCTCACCAGGTGGACTATGTGCATTGTCTCTTTAGGTTTTTACGTCTTGGATTTAGTTGCCGCGCTTCGTCTCCTCAGTGCCACGAGGATTGAAGGAGATCCAGTTTGTAAACATGGGAAAGCTAAATTTTGGAGAAATGTTACTATCTTTATGTTTTGTATAAATTTGTTGGAGTTCAGCCTCTCCAACAATGAGTTCGCATTTATTATTGCATTTTTTATTATTATTGCAATGCAACTCGTTTGTTTAATCCTTGTTCTCATGTACATGAAAGATTTGGAGAAAGCTGGGCAGTCTGGGGAAAGAGGGGAGGAGCTGAAACTTATAGAGGTGACGAGTGAAGGAGAGAAATGTTTGGATGAGAAAAAGGGAAAGTAAACTTTTCCCCAAAATTTGTATACCTCTTTATTTTTGTGAATGTTTTTGTCGTGAAGTAGATAGTAGTGAGATATAAAAAATGTTAATTAAAAAAAACTATTTTAAATGTAAATTTATTCAAGTCTTTCATTTAAATAAAAGCAAAAGTCTGTCCCATTTTTGACATTAGACAAAATTTAAATCCACAAAAATTCATTTCAGAGAAAGTGGAAGAAGAGATTTACCAATAAATTAGACCAATAAGTAAATCGAGTAGCTGCTTACTACGGCATGTGCTTATGTAATTTAAATTTTTGCCAGTGCAAGCATATGCAGTAGATAAACAAATGGAAGGCAGTGGAAACTACAAAATATCATTTTTCAGTAATAACCCGTCTCCTTCATCTCTTTCCCACATGTCAAACTTGACGTGAAAGTAGTCAGCCGGCATCGAATAAATCGAGAAGCGAAAGAGCGTCAACTAATTAGGCTTCACCTCAAAATTCGTTTAGGTCGTAATTCGAGTTACTTTCAGAATCTTTGTCGTCCCGTATCCATGGAGTTTTAAGGGGCATATCTGTAGATGGATATCAACTAAATATTAATGCAAAAATGCTGCTGCAATCTTCACCAGGACATTAATAATGAGAAAGAATATATTTTTTATTACATTAATTTACATATGATAACTCGCCTCCCAACTATGAATCATTGTCATGGCATGAGAAGAGGAAGAAGAGAGAAAAACGGTATTACTGGAAAGGAATATTTTCTTAAACTATAAAATCGGAGGAGCAAAAGGGTGAATTAGGATTTCTGAAAAGATTTTTTTATTTTCAAAACTAAAATCCCATTAAAACATTCCAATGTGTTCCAATCTTCCAATTTATAATAAAAGTTTGCCAACTTGAGTAAACTGTATGGCTACACAAGAATGTTAAAAATGACAAGAGCAGTAGATTTATTTAGTGCTGCATGGTACAGGTCTAAATGCATTTTCTTGCATGAGTTGCGGTTTTTTGCAGTTTCTTTCCCAAACATTTCCATACCAGAATACAAAGGTTGAGGGTGTGAGAATTGTCTCAACGAAGCATAGAGCGAAAGGCAAAGGAAATATGATATTACGTCAGCCACACTCACACCACGCATTCCTCTGAATTGTAATTTTGGAAGGGAGCGCAAGCTCCATTCTTTGTTTTTTTCACTCTCTTCCACTCACCTCATTTATTTTTAGTTGAAAAATTACCGTACATGGTTCATGTTTAACTGTGCCTTATATATTTACTGTCTAATATTTTTGAAGCAAAATTGTCAGCATGATTGAAATTTTCATAAAATTAATATTTAAGCTACCTTAAAAAATCAAAAATTGAGTGTTATCAACTACGGAATTTTTTCTTTTATAAACACAAAGTGAACAGTTGGCAAAAAGGAGTAAAAATCAAGGTGTTAGAATAGGGCGGATTGTAAGTGAACACTTGTTTGTTTATTAATTGCAAATAGAATTCTAAGGAAGGAATATATCAAGGCTCTTTGAGGTTTAAAATTACTATTTTTCTTAATTTTTAGATACAACAAACAGCCTTTCGGAACCTGACTGAACTTAAGGGACATATATTCCAACCTGGAAATTACATTCTAATAAGTTCAAACAAACTATTGCAACATGGGTCTCTAATTTAACTACTATCTTCAGGTGTGTATGAATGGTATTTTAATGTCACTCTAAAATGAAGTGAGCTTACTCAGCATTAATTTTTTATCAAGCATTCCTTAATGTTAATTTTTGCGCGAAGTTTTAATAAGGCTATACTATATTGCAAAAATGTGGTTCAACTTAAGCAGATATAACTAACCAATCGAAAGTCAAGTAAAAATTTAATTAATTGCATTTTCAGGGGAGGCATAAAGAATAAAATTGAAAGTTTGCTGGAGCTTTTAATCGTTATGCACAGTATATTGAAACCATCCTTCGTCGTTGCCGTTTTTATGGAGTGCAAAAATACAGAATATTCAACGTGTTTAAGAGACTGTATTCTTTTTGCCGAAGGTTTGAGAGGTGAACAAGTTTATAAATCAATAAATTAGCTGTGTTATTTTTACCGTTTGTTTATATCGATTTTCTACGCCCAAAAATATTAATATTTTCTAATATAATCATGTTTATTTTATGTATTGCTTAGGAAATTTTCGGGATCGTGGAAGATAAGTGATATAAAGGACTAAGAGTCAATTGATGAAAGGCAACTAATTGACTGGAATTACAATCAGTTTCATAATTAAGGTATTTTTTAATAGATTATTCGGCTCAACATTTCCACGTTCAATTTTGAATGAATAAATTTATTTTTTATTATGTAAGCCATCAAGTTCCCTCACCTCACCTAGTCGCGACTCATCCATTCTATGATTACTTAAAACAAACTAGAGGTTTTACCATCTTCCGAATTTCAACCACAAGAATCCAGGACTGAATGACACCTTACAGTGTTTGAACGACTACTGCAACATTAAAGTTTGTAAACGCTGAAAATCGTGAATCACAAAGCTACCCCATCTTAGTTTTATAATTATATAAGGATAAATTGTAAGCTTCTAAAAAAGGTTTTTTTTCGCAAGATACACTATTAACCTTAGTCAAACATACATACAATCGCATGCTTAACATATTTGAGGTATATCGAAAGAAGCACTAGATCAAATCACGGTTAACAAATTATCAGTCTCCATAGTATAATCAAAAATTAACTCAGTGCAGTATCATGTATAAATATTTTCCATGGTAGTAGATGCGGCGATACTTGTGGACGCCGATATCAAACTGCATAAAAATGGTAGTTGAAACATTACTTTTAACTTTTAAGAATATATGACGTTTGTTCGTTACTATATAGCCTGGTACGGAGCTACCATATTTCGCACGAAAAACGACATCGCGAAGTAGTTCGCTATTACTTCACCAACTTGGTACGGACCTCCTCAGATTTCGCTAAAATTTTCCACTGAGTGAAAAATGTTGACGAAAAAGCCATTATTTCGCTGTGTACTTGCACGAAATGAAACCATATTCTTTTCGTCTTTGTGAAGCGAAATCAAATGACGAAATCTTATGAGATATTGTTTTATTTGATTTTTTATTTCAATACGTCTTATCTCTGGGTAAGGTTAGTCATCTAACAAATTGTTTTGATAGGTTATCTTAGTTATTTTAAATTTCTACTGCATAATATTTCTCAAATAAATTGTTTTCGGCATTTCTCTAATAGACCAATGATTTCTCCTAATTATCATATTGTTTGACGCCGTTTGATCAATTTACATGAAAATTGTTCCTACCTATTAGTGACGTATATAAACAATCCCATATGACCGAACCTCTTTTCGCACAATTTCGTGGAATAACCTCCGTAATTGTTGGTGAATTGTAAAGTGAAAAAATTTCACATATACAAATTTCGTCTTGGTGGAGTGAGTTCGCGATGTTTCTTGCATGGACGAATTTCGCTGATTTTTCACATTCGTGAAAATCGGTAGCTCCGTACTATGCTTGTATTGAAATTTAAATTTGTTCCCTTCATGAAAGAAATTTTAACTACGCTAGCATAGAATAAAAATACATCAAATGTACATCATGCATATAAAATTTTGTCTCAGATTTAGGAATAAAACAAATAATTGAAAAAGTTTGGCATTCTATTTTATAAATGAGCTTGCCATTGAGACTTTCGTAGTTACAAATCGAAAGGTTTTACATTTGTCATTTGGCCTCAGACATTTGAAGTTGTTCATACTCATTTTAAAAGCTTACTGTGCTTTAGTCTTTACCATAGGCTACACTCCTACAATAAGTCATTTGCATTACGCTATAAAGTAATTATAGTCCATGTACTCTTAAACACTATATATACTGCTATTTGTACGAAGTGTAATGTTAGATATAGTAATGCGCAACCACAAATGTATTAATAAACATATGTGTGTGTACTACTATTACTTACAGGAATATGCTGCGTGTAATCTTAAGCAATAATCCATTCTAACACCCAACTGTAACTATCAATTTTTACTATTATATTTCCTGGTAAATGCGCAGCTTGTACTTTTAAATAAGGAGGTTGGCCAGGTACTTCAAAAAATATTTGATGCTCATGTAACGCAATTAAATATTTAAAATCTGAAATGTTCATATTAAATACGATAAAACAAGAGAAAAACACAAAATTAGTGTTTGAATTAAAGAGGACTTACGATGCATGGCAAACTTTACAGTATATTATATTTACAATCACACAAAGCAGGGTAACTCAAATGGAGATTTATAAATAAGCAGTTTTACCTCGAAAATCATAGTGGATAATATTTTTGTTGAGGAAAGTTTGGAAATATTTATTAGCTGCGAGTAATAAACCATTAGGTCACCTCTCTTTAACTGCGACATGAAAACCAAAGTCGTAACGGATCTTTCAGAAGACGGAACTGGAATTTTAGGATCATGGGTTTGAACAGTTGTCGGAGTAGTCGTTTGCACGGAAGTTGGCTGTGGCAATTACTAGTTACAATTATTATTCTACCAACAAATACACTGATGTGCGTGTACTATAATTAACTGAAGGAATTTTATGCACATTTTAACTGTGCTGCATGTAATCTTAAGCAATAATTCCATTCTAACACCTACTTGCACCCTACTATTTTCCTTTTATATTTCCTGGTAAATGCGCAGCTTTTACTGTAAATTAAGGTTCGTCGACAAATTTTTGATGCGCATGTAACGCAATGGAATATTTAAAATCTGATATTATGTATCCAAAAATAAAACAACACAAATTTACTGTTGAGAGCAAAAATTACCCACCACACATGGAAAACTTCATGCTATATATGAAAATATTTGGTAGCGGCAAAAAATATGCATTTGGGTTACTTTTGAGCTTAACGGCGAAGTAAAAACAGTCGAAGGGTACCAAAGTCGTAAAAGGTCTTTCAAAACATGGAATTGGAATTGTATTAATATTATTAATATTAATCACCATCTTCGAGGAAAATGTTACGATTATTGCTGGAAATATGTAGCTGGCTCATCCAAATATGACCCAAAAGCCTCCAAATATTTCTATGCACATACTTTTCCTACTCAAGCTAAGTGCTCATTGGGTTTCTACAGTATTACAGTTTAGTTAATAGTGGGTGCAATCTAAGGCCTATTAATAAATGTCAAAGTAATGTATTTGGCACAGCATGTGACACTAATCCCGGATATATATGCAGTCCACCCACTTCACTTATCATCATAATATTGTACGCTGTGATTTTTATCTTTTAGCCTTTAGTAATCATTGTATCTGCGATGTCATTAACATATAACATCATTCCGCTGATCTTTCCGCATTTCAGACTTTTGGAATTGCGAATGAACAATGAATGAGAAACGGAATAAAATTTACCGATAAACTAACTATGGTGATCTAATTTTACTAGTATCTTGGCTAAAAATATAGATAAATTTATTATGCATGACATTGCCAGTGGGTTTGCTGCTCGACTGTAACTTAATTTAATGAATAAGACTGTCCACACTTTAAAGTTTACTTTCCACTTTAATATACCTCAGTAAATATTTTTTGGTAAAATAAGTTTAATTATTATACATCCTTTTAAAATTTTCAAAATTAAATAAATCCTCAACTTCTGTTTTTCTCATTTTCCACTTTCACTTGTATTAAACAAACATTTTATTCAAAAAACTAGTCCATACTTTGTCATATAATAAATGTATGGCTACCTCAAGAAGTGAACTCCGGGGGTAGACGTAGAATCAGGGGTCTATAATCTGACACACCTAAAAAAATCCCCCTTTCGACAAGTTGTTAGAAAAAAATTCCCCCTGATAAAATCGTAATTTCCACCCGTCATTAAGAATTTTTTATAGATTATTATTATTATTTTGCATATAACTCTTAAAATTAGCTAGCAATGTCTATTTATACGTAATCTGAGTATCATGTGAGGCATAAATGAATATTAAAATGATTCTTGGTTTATGCTATGCAATAAAAAAAGTGGGGGAAAAGCTCAGTAAAAGTCAGTCTTATCTTAAGTCAGTTATTATTGTTGAAAAAATCGGAAGTTGGAAGTGATAAACATTGAATATTAATATTACATAAGATTAAGATAGATAATAATTTTAGCTGCAGCTCATGGCTTCAAAATAAGTCTAAAGCCATAAATCCTTCGCGCTTAGTGATTTTTTAACGTGCTTTTTATCAATCAAAGCTGTCATAGCCTTAATTACGTGAGCTTTAGCTGTTGTTGGTTCTTTGTCGAAAGAAGATAAGGATCTTGTTCGACGGTACCCTCATGCGAATGTAAATCTGCTTTATTTCAATCAAAAGCTGGTGGTGGCCGTCAATCTACGATTTTCGTATTTTTCCAGCTTCGTAAGCATATCGGAAGTTTCAATTTATTTTTCAGCTTTTTTTCGCCCTTTATTGATAAGGCCAGTTGCGTATTCGAATGCTCCTACATATGGCTCTTGTAAAGTCCAATAAGTTGGTTTGTAGGGCTTACTTAAATCCTCGTCGTCTTCCTCTTCTGGTTTCATTATAGCCTGACTTCCACTGGTACATTGAAAGGCAACTGAATACTTATTGGAGGTAAAATCAGTTTTCTCCAACTCTTCCAAAGTCATTGTAAAACTGAAAGGTGAAATGTTGCAAGTCATACGCTGGAATGCAGATTTTGCGGAAAGCTTTTGCTTGACAGGTCATACTCCAACTATAATCCGAAATGTCGTTTAAAATGCCTTCAAAATCCGCCAGCGAAAAGAATTCAGTTTTGCTGGCAATCGTATTTATATCAATAGGCGTAAGAATATGCCTAAGATATTCGTCTTTCTTCTTCGTTTTTAGTAAATGAGATATCATTTGTACTTTACATCTTTGTAAGGTAATTTTATATGTATTTTCGTTGAAAATCGCCTTCACGCTGTGTCGTCGGGAACCCAAGGCAAATTAGTCGCTCCAATGATTACAATGCAATTTTTATTGATTGTGGCATCTGCACATTCTTTTTGGAGTAAAAACTCTCAAAGAGAGTCGTCGGAGCTATTTTGGGCATCTGCATCTTCATTTCGGGCCCCTAGTAAAAGGTCTATTTCATCAATGAAATGAAATGACTTCAAACACAGCCATAATACGACCCTAACTTTCTCCACGGTACGTTATGTCGGATGGTGAAATAGATAAATAATTGTAATAGTATTCATGAGCCACTACTTTTCCTATCATCGATTTTCCTGTTCGTGGAGGTCCATAGAGCAATATATTACAACCGATCGGCTTCGGAAATAATGTGGATATTTTTGATAAATCTCAATTTTCTTCTTCAAGATTTCCTTGGCATGGCTTGCTCCTACAACGTCAGTAAGTTTCAATTTGTTTATCATAGGAATTTTTGATTTGAAAATTAAAATCGATTTTAAAGCTTCCTTAGCTGCTAACATCTGTATTTCCTGTTCTCTCTTTGCAGCTTCAAATTTCGCATTTCTCTGGGTTTTCTCAAGTTCCTCATCAGTTTTGCTCATTACCATAAGTACATTTTGTTTTTGTCGAAGTAAACTATCATGAGATGCATGGTCATTTCTTATATTGATACTACAGCATTGCAAATTCAAGTTATGCAGTTAAGTATTACGAAATTCTTGGTCATGTACATTTGAGTCCATCTGTGTATTTGCATAGTCTACGTCATCATTTTCGCGCATGAGTTCCTACGCCACTTTTGCTATGATGTTCTGGCAAAAAGGAAGAATTCTTTCGGCACTTTCCTCAGTTGGGTTCACTAATTATAAAATAAATCATATAATTTAAAATGTTTTATAAGAGTTTGCATTTAACTACTACATATATGCAGAAGGTTTCAACTTCAGAAAAAACCTACTGGCCAGATTGTCGTTATAACATATTTTATGCTGGAGCCTTCCGAAAAATATACTTAACTACAGTATTTTTTTTATTTTGTATATAAATTTAGGATTTTAAGATTCACGACAAGTTTGTTTTGTTTAAAACAAAATCGTACGGTGTAAATGTTAAAATCTAAATTAAAACAAACGGCATCGATTCATGACAATCGATAAACTGGGTTTATTTAGTATTAGAAGTAAGCACTCTAGAGGAAAGTTCATGAATAAAGTTAACTTTAGAAAGTTTGTTCGCCATGAATGTTGACATACAAATAAGAAGATAATACATCTACGTAAATCATTTTAATACTATTTACCAACAGAAATTTTATGAAGTGTGCAAAGTTTTTATTCAAAATTGAAAATACTGCGTTTCCCTGGGAGTCGCCAAAGTCTTCTGAAAGACTTTCAAAAAACTATGCTAGTCAACAAGTGGCCCAGTAGATGTTAATTTCATCCAAATCGTTCAGTCCATGGCAAAAGCACACATGATCAATTAGTACTTTCATACATTCATAACATGATATGATCATGTTGCTCGACTTATTTGATAACAGTCCACTCGTGAAAATTCAAAATCTATATACTGTTTTTTGGTAGTGGTATTTTCTGCAATTTGTTTATGTAGCAATAATTAAAACTAAAAAGTTAATTTAAATTCGGTCTTATAGTTTGAATACTGAGTCTTGAAAAGTAAAGTTGATAATGTGTGCACTTGCCATACCCATCTGCTTCAGTGTGCTTTTGAATAAAGTGTGCATCATTGCATAAATATTTCATTCTCATAATTCTCATTTTTTAATGATAATGTATGGATCAAAAGTACTAATACACATCTAAGGCACTGAATATTTAAAGGATTTAACGATTAACAACGACTCTGTCACTTATTGACTAGCACATCTTGGATGTCTGTACAAGCAACAGATACGAAAACGTTTGTTAAACATTTTTGCTTTCTGACAAATTGGAATTCAATGTTTGCAGTTGGAGAAATATTTATCTATAATTTAGTCGAAATATATTGCTTTATTTGTTTCCCCAATAAGAATACCAGTGCCCAAATTTCCCTTATGCAAAATTTCATTTTACCCATAAATAATTGATACCCATGCGTTATATGCGCCGTATGACAGAGTGTTCTCCAGGTCTCAGTCATGAAATATGTGTCGTACTTTGTATGCATAACTATATTTTGCACTTGCATTAGGTGGCCGTTTTTTAAATAGTGCAGGGTTGACTTCGGCGATTTAAGTTCCTTATTGATTGGATTTGCCATCCTTCTGCCTTTGACTAGGAGTTCATTGGAGTTTGGGCAACTTTTAGATTGGTGTTTTTTTTTGAGAACGTTGGGATGTGAAATCTAAAAAATCCGTAATTAAATATGATTATGATGGCTTTTGGTGTTTTTCAAGTTGTCCAAGATTGTTTCGGGAGATATTTGATGAATTTTGACGATGGATAAGGTTGTTGAGATCCAAGTGAAGGTATTGTTTGAGTTGGGGATCCACATGAGTCCTTTACTTAGTTAATCCTAATAATATTAAGCGTTTATCAATCTGAAGGGAATGAACTCTACCTGTGCTGCGTGTAATCTTAAGCAATAAGTCCATTCTAACACCTACCAGCAACTTACTATATTTTTTTATAAATCCTGGTAAATTAGGGTTCATCGAAAAATTTTCGATGCTCATTAACCGCAATGAAATATTTAAAATCTGACATGTTCATATAAAACACATAAAAAACACAAATTTACTGTTGAGAGCAAAAATAACCTACAATACATGACACACTTTACATTATAGTATAAATAAAATGACACATAGCAGTGTAAGGTATGTCAAATGGAGATATATTAACGGGCCAATCATTTTTTGGCAGTTTTACTTCGAAAATGTTTAAAGACGAAATTATTATTGAGAGACGTTAGAAAATATTTGCTAGTTGCAAATAATGTGCATTTGGGTGCCAAGCAGAGACGTGAAAACCGATTTGGAATTGTATAAACAATTTGAACTGTTATATAAGGAGGGTCTTGAAGGGTGAGGATGAGTTAAACAGTTGTCGAAGTAGTCGTTTACACAGTTTTACGGAAGTTGGCTGTCACCTTAAGCAAATGACATGAATTACTAAGTACAATTATAATACTCCCATTACTTAGTGTCATCTATGGTATTAAACATATGCGTCTTGTCGGCTTGCCGAGTGGTTGGGTTGGCTCCATCTGTCATACTGCAGATTGAAAGTAAAATTCCGGTTGATGTACATGTGTAGAAACCTATATACTACACCTTACTTCATATGCCTACCTTGAATTTTAAAGACAACAGAACTAACTGAATAAAATTATCTAATCTAAGAATTCCAATCACAAGTATAATTACAATTCTCTCTTTTCTCACTGAATCTTGATGCAATCTCCGTTTGTACTTATATTGATCTACGTACTTTTTGAAATAGGAATTTTATTGGATTTACTTTCACAAGAATAACTTACTACGTAATTGCGAGTTTTTACGTTACAGGTTGCTCCTATGTCTGTAGTTTTTCCTCTCTTCTGTTATTTATAGTTTTACACTTGAATTATCTTGTGACCACACATATAGGTCAGTAATATCCAATTAATTGACAAATGAACCAAATATCAGGAAAGGTAACTGTGAAGGACTGCTCATTATATGGTATAACAAAATATTTTAACGTGAAAATATTTATGGCAATGTATTTATTTACCTAAATGATTAAATGATTAAATAACTAAATGACCCATAGAAATAATTCAACCGCCCTTTGATATTGTCAGTGCGCCATAATAATTGAAAATGACAAACAACCCCAAAAGTGTTGGGCGTTTTTTCAGCATGATTGTAATTGCTTGCGTCACCTCAATAAAGGCAATCGGTGTATCGGTGTAGTTCATTTATGGATTGCAATTTTTATATTATATGAGATGATCTAGGTTATTTGAGATAACAGAATTGGAACAGAACGTAGTTTTGTTATTTTTGGCTGATATGTTTTGTTTAATTTCAGATTTTGTCACTTTTTCTATAATATTGTAAAATTAGCTTGTTAACTTTATAATAAAATCGTTCATATTTGCAATTCTTTTTAAATGTGGATTGCATGTATATGAAATATGAATAATATGCTAAATGAATGCACTTAATATGAAAGTGTTTATGAATGAAAAATCATGACGTCATGCATTTGATTTTGATTGATTTCGTTTGGATTTCTTCCGACGTGCAACAATATTACGACTGCTACTACTTGTTGTTTGGTTTTTGTTATTTTTAATAAGCAATTGGCAATGGCGTAGCAATATTGTAATAGGCACAATGGCCATTAATGAAAATAGGAAGACAAGAGATCCGGCAGGTTCGCGAGTAAAAACGTTCTCTAATTTATTAGTCATTTGTGGTTTCTTTTTATACCACATCTGAATTGGTTAAGCAGGTTAATCGAGTTCCATAAATAGAAAGGAAAGAATAGAATAGTTTACAATAATTGATGTAAAATATTGGAGCGGGTT
>JAHZNA010004892.1:0-21581 GCA_027743935.1 Sinodicranocentrus sp. ZH6 | reverse complement strand
CCCTCGGTCGTTCGCGGCCCGACCTGGGCAACTCTGTATATATGTATGTATGAAATATATGAAACAGTATAATCAGAGCAAGATTTCATAGCTTGGAATTTAAAATACTACGTGACCTTGGATCTCGGGTCAGTAATTAACATGGCTGTAACCCTTTCAGTTGATTGATGAAAACGCGAAAAAATAGTAGCAAGTTATGACAGAGGCATGGATGTATAACTGTGGATGCTGTGAGATACCGTATGTACAATAGTCCTATAAGAAGTGCAAAAGCTCAACATAGCTGTAAACACAAGAAAGGCTTCCAGTTATGATATTTATACGGGCGATCATTTGAAATGAGAATGATACAACTTCAACATACATCACACTCTGGATGTGTACACAAATGTGCTTTGAACAAAATCACTTTATTAAATGACCAGATTTACCGTGTTCAACCACAAAATGTTTGCTTTTAAAGGAATGAAGTAGAATATTGAGGCGGTTACAATTCTAGATACCTATTGAAAACCACGCCCATTATGAGCAGGCACACCTGAAGTGACATCGAGAGGAACGGGTTCAACACATTTGCTTCCACTGCAAAAGTCAAAGCAACATAGTAGAGGGCCAGGGCAGTCTGCATCAATTTTGCATCCGGGCATCTGCGCTAATGCACAAAGTTTGCTATCATCCATCTTCAATAAGGCAGCAGGGCACTGACCACCGTCCTTGGCTAGATAGTTTTAGAAATCATACGCATATCATCGCATCTCTAGACAAAGTTATATTTTATAAATTCAATTACTTCTTAAGTCACAAGACTTCTTAAAACATTTCGCAACTCGGTTCGGACGTGGGCAGACACACATACGGCAATCTTGGTAAATCATCAATGTGTCATGGGTGCACATCACGGGAGCAACTAATTGAAAAGAATGATCCATTTATACAAATCTTCACATATAATGATCATAAATCGTATGTAGCATATGTATGTATATATTTTTAATTAAAGTACCTTTCCTGGCAGCCATTTGTTGTTGGAAGGGTCGCATTATGCCTCGGTTCGGATTAGCCAATCCAGAATCTAACCCAATACTTATGATAAGAATCGCCACAACAGCATTTGACACACTGAAGTAATTCATTTTTTCCCGTAAATTGAAAACACCACTGAATATTTAAATCTCTACTTTCCAAGTCACAATAAACTTCAAATCTACGTGCAGTCAAAGCTTGTGTTACTTAAATGAATGCTTGATAAGATTTATCATTATGGATCTATGGTTGAGCAACTGGGAGAAGAGATGGCTGAAGAGAGTTTCTCAAATCAATACCGTAAATATCCATTGTGCATAAACGACAATGGCTAATTAAAATCGAGACATGACGCGTGCTACTCAAGGGAGATTTAACTCTTGTGAAATCTAGACAGGATGACATAATAACGTTGCTTAAATGAGTGGTAAAGATGTTCTTAATTCAGGTTAATTTTTTTGCGAAATTTATTTATTACTGATGCTAAATTACAGTAAATTATGGTTCCCTCAAAAATCTTCATGCATTAATTTAGCTATGTAGGATGAAAATTCTTCGCAGAATTTTAACCTCTGTTTTTGAATACAAGAATAAAAAATACATTTGTCTGATGTTAGGTTATGTATCTGCATCTTCCCATTTTTACATGAAAACATAAATAACTGGATGACCGAATGTTTAATATTTAACTCAAATAATAATTCTGATAAACGTGCTCTCCTATGTGGTGATTTCTTAAGGAAGCTATAAAATCTTATTGCATCCTGCTTTAGCCATTAAGTGTTTTAATCATTTGGTAAAAATGGCTTCAATCACACGCAGCACAGCCGTGCCTATAAAATAAGCACTTATGTCTTGATGGCGTGATCACTTCTTCCATCCTCACAAAGTATACGGCTACCTCACGGAGAAAGTGAGTGCATACCACTCATTAAGGGTTTGGACAGTGTTCTTACTACTACCGCACATTATTGCAGAAACTGAAGTCACTAAAATGTCTGGAAAAATACATTAAATATGAGATAAGCTGATATGTCTCCAACACCGCACATTATGAAGTTTGTAAAAACATTAAATTGACGTACCACAGACATGATGGTGTCATACGATACATGACAATAGAGAATTTTCCAAGTCTTCATGCAAGGTTTTTCTTTTGACAAATTAAAACTCACATCCGTACCATAAACGCTGTTTTGTTCTATACGTCTCAACCATACAGCTTCAGTTTATACAGCTTTGGATAAAAATCGAATATTTTTTCTTCTAAAAATTCTTAATCCCCTTTGCTCGAATAACCTTCAACTCGGCGATTTGCTTTTAATGCGTTCATCGAGCTCATGTGAGATGACGGAGACCAAAATGATTTTATTTTTCAATTTACATTACTTTTAAGTATATATATCCATCTATATATATACATGGATGTTATGAAACGAAAATAGATATAAGGAAATTAAATTGTGAGATAGCATGATGACATTACAATTCATTGCATTTCAATTCTACGCTTTTTTATACCAAGAAATCATGAATCAAAGTATGACCAAAAAATACTCCAGGTTGGAGAAGAATACGTGCTGGAGAAGAATTAAAGGACATTATTACATCTGCAATATGAGAAACGTCAAAACAACAAAAAATTACTCATCAATGCACTTTAAAGCACAAGCTTGTTACTTGCGATGGCATCTTGCGAAAAAGATTTTCTTTGGAAATGAATGAGCAAAAATGCAAATTTGCCTCTGGCAGCCTGTCGCTCCTCGTATAAAAGCATGTTCCATTGATGTGTCTAATCGCATTGATAATTGTAATTTGATCCAGAGAACACATCGATCGACTACAAACAAAATTTGGAGACACTATCTAGCAGAACGATTAGTGGAACAACATTCCTTTCCAGTCATAACATCCAAATCTTTTCAAGCTGCCATAATCATTTTGTCAGGTAAGTGACTTACAATCCTTTCCTCAATTTCCGTTTAATTTAAATAGAGTTAAATGCAAATTTCTGGCGTGCATAAACCCATATAATTTGATCCAAGATGCTATAATTCATAAAAAATTGACAGCCATTAGAATCAATTTATTTATTACGTACAAAACAGTGTTCCAACAGCTCCATAATAGAGGAGATATGCTTGCGGGGCTAACGTGAGCCCATGTCTATACATGTAATTATTTTATATACGAGTTCCTGCTTGTTTCTACCAATATTCTGGTTCACCTTCGTTCCAATTTCCGTGTGAACTGAATATAGCAATATTACGATTAATAATGTTTATGTCGGCCTACCTCACCGCGTCATTTACTAAAGGTGCACACAGTGCACACTATTTATATAAGGTAAAGATTGGGAATTTATGCTTTGCTTTGGTGAATTTAAAAAGGCCGATCTTCGAGACGAACGTGATTTTATTTGAGTTCACCTCATCCACATCTTGACTTGCATTGTGTAAGAGAGCAATCAAGGAGTGAGTCAATTAAACAGAAAAAATACATTTTTTCTCAAACGTACTATTTACGAATGAGTCTCACAATGGTCAGTTTATTCCAGCTCAGCTAATAATAAACAGACAAATGATTGTTCATCACTTATTCTCGTAATAATTTATTGTGCCCTGATTTTACTTAAAGCTCCCCGTTGTCGCCCAATTAAAATGATTAAAATGAGGACAACACGTGAAGGGAAAGGAATCCCTGCCAGAAGTACAAGTGTCCTTAGTGAAGTTTTCAAATCAATTTTCCTACTCGTTTTAATTGCCCAAGTGACGTTGAGAGTGTCCTCTTTGCCACAGCGTAAGATTAGCACTTGTGGTGCTCTATTTTCAATGTATTGTGTAGACTCTAACATTAGTAGTACAAATGGAGCCATTAACACTAACAACCCTGCGACTAAACTAATCTCTCGCTTTTTCATTTGGATTACAAACTTTCAGAGAATCTTATTGATCTTTATCAGAGAATGTATGCAATATTCGATAATTAAAATTATCTTTGTCATTACGATGCCCCATGAGTAAACTAAAATGTAATTCGTAATTTTCTAAGTGGTTAATTTTCCAGGCGGCAATGTTCATTTCCCAAGTGAGCAAAACCCCCCAATGATTAATCAAAATGGACAGCAAGGAAACGCTATATTTCCCGTAAACGATGAAGTGCTCTCTTCCGAATTCCAAACAGGGACCACAGGCATTGCGTGTGAAACTCCTGGAAAATTTGTTAAAGCCCCAGATGGCTGCAACAGGTGCTTTTGCGCAGAAAATAAACAATTGTCCTCCGCCTGCTCTCGAGTATATTGCCCACCAGGATTCCCGTCTTCAAGTCAAGGGCAATATCGATTGTAGACTAGCAATGTAAAAAAGAGATTTTCTAGCTATTTAATTTATTTATGGATGCAACCTTAATGTATTATTACACTTAAAATAATAAAAATAGCAAGTCATGTTGAAATCTTGGTAAAATAAATTCTAGTGAAAAGTTGCTCTGATTTTTTTAAAGCAAAAAGCAGGGATATCCAGTTTAGAGCAGTGCAAATATTAATTATATTAGTAAACTTGTCACGCAACTGGGGAAAACATGTCTTACCAAGAAAATCCTTTTGTATCATCCTCTCTTGTGAATGGCTTGAATGTAAGTTTATTTTTGTGAAACATTTTTTCTCTAATTTATTCTTAGTGTTCCGGTTACAAGCTATAATGCAATAAGATTGAAGACTTCATATATATTTCAAGTTGAGGATGAGTCATGCACGAACGAATGTTAATCGGGTTCGTTTCACGATGTATTTTGACAAATTTGCAAACACCTCCTTAAAATATTGTCAGGCAATTCTAAATTGTAAGAGGAATTCACAGCCTATCACATTCATATTAAGTTTTAAATTTCTCGTTTCTCTGAAGTGTTTTAGCATTCATTCGCTAATTTGCATTCGTGTGATAATGCCACACAGTACATTAACCACATATCTATACGACAAAGAATACGAGGAATACAGGAATACGGTCACGGAAAAACTTTAGCTTCTACGTGTCTCTGACAGTCAAGTGCAGGTTGATGTTTTTCATACCATTAAAATCATGTTTAAACAAAGGTATTTCACTATTTGTATTCATCTTGTCCACACCACATGAGTGTTTGCAATACACGAGACTTCATGCAAAATCACATGAAAATAAAGCCATTCCATGCAAAAAAAGTATAATTCGCCGGAAATTACCCCACAGGGAAAGAGACAATGATGAGATGAAAACTCTACAGCAAAAAAATTACAACCACATAACAACCAAAGCGGTATATAGTGTTCTTGTACGTGTCGAATGTTGTGTTTTTAGGCGGTGTAGAAAAAAGTAAGCTAAAAGTTAAGCATGCATTTTACTACGTATTACAATTTTAATCAGCATTGCCATTCTCATCATCAACGTCGCCACTCCATCCACAAACGATTTATATCACTTCCATCATTTTTGTTTCGTCTACGGACTTGGCTTTATTGTGAAAAGTTTGCAGATAAAATAGAAGATACATTAGATGATTTTGAGTCACCACACACGTCAATGGTGTGAAGGCGACCAAAGATAAAAACTGCTTTTGCTATCACGACAATAATGATGCTCGTACATATTAAAGCATGCAAACTGTTACCTAATCTCATCCCGTGTTGCATGAATGTGTTGGGTTGGAGATGATGGATAATGTGGAGAAGCTTGAAATAAACATGTTTTCCACAGAATCTGCTGAACTCTGACGTTATTCTATACAGAGAGGATTGAATGATTCTGTTAAATTGGGACCGCTTGCGTAGGTACCTTGGCCTACCTGCACGAGATGAGATGTTACTTTTGCTACCTGTTGTTGTTCCTTCATTTGTATTCATTTTGAATTGTACCCAGGAGGGGAGCCATGAAAACAAAATAACATTATTGAAATAGATGAAGTACAATATAAAGAGAAGGATCCCCATTATTCCCTATGCAAGATACTAGGATATATGCTATCTCAGGGCATAAATACATTTTAGACAATTTTTGCAAACCTCAGTAACCAACTGGACACACAGACGATAGCTCGCTGAACCTGAACACTCCATTTTCAAAATAAATTTCCTTGCGTGAGGGTTCATAGAAAAGAAATTCATTTTTGAATTGTGAAATTTGTCAAAATGTGGCTTCGACTTTTTATTTTTGGAACTGTTCTCGTCGTCGCTATATCTGCAGCTGACTTGACCACTCGACCAAGTAAGTCATGAAATATAAAACTGGAGTAGATCTAAGATTCCGGAAGAAAGGATATGTTTCTAGTGTTTGTTAATTTGTTTGCAGAGAATTGCTCTCCTGGTACTACGTACAAGAAAGATTGTAACGTTTGCACATGTGCTGCCGACCCGAAAAAGGATAAATGTGGAAATGTTGACTGCAGTCGTAGCAGCAGCTCTACCACCACCAGAGGTAACAATTTTTATTTTGCAATAATTCGAACCACTTAAGTCTTAAAAGATACTTTTCTAACAAATAATTTAATGTCGAATTCTTGAACAATTCAGCTCCAAGCAAAACAAACCCTGGAATTTGTCCTACTAAAGTAACTCCACGTCCAGGAAGCAAGGACTGTGAAGGCAGAAACCAAACTTCAGTTTGCAGCAATGATAAAGAGTGCTCAGGTAATTGAATTCATTCGATTATTTTCTAATTTCTGATTTCCTTTGATCAAAAACAATATTCTTTAAAATGGCTGGACCCCATTGTTTGTTTTACAGGAGCAAAGAAATGTTGTGAAAATGGATGCAAAATTAAATTATGTCGCAACGCTATTTATCCTAACACACCATAAACCCACAACTTCCGGCGGATAACAAAGTATTATCCCCGTACTGTCCTATATTTTCTATACTTACTTTCACTCCATCATCTAATTAATTGAACTCAACCATACGAGGAAAATAAATGAAAGAATTTGATTCTCTCAACATTAGTCGCTTCCCTAATCATTATTTGTACTGTATGCATTTCCTGTATTAAGCCCTAATTCTTTTACTATTGTGAAATAACCATTAGACTTTTTCAACTGCATAATAAATCCCCAAAATAGGGGTGTGGTGAAAAACCAAAAAAAACAACATTTAAAGTAACATTTATTTCTTCTATACACTACATACTTACAATTTTACAATTAAATGTTCACTGTAAATTCTTTAGTAAACCATGGAATCCTGAAGATTCTTCATTATCTCCATTTCTGAAACGAGCATTTTGGCATAGTATGCATATAATTTAAATTTACAAAGTATATTACATGATTCCTTCAGAAAATGGGCTGGAAATTCTTGCTGTAACCTTTCTACATAAAGCTCAGTGTAAGCCTGGGTTTTTGTGAAGCTCAACATTTCAACTACATTTACGGGAGAGGAAGTTTATAATCTGCAACAAGTGTGTGCATTGCATATCCACATATTACTACTGACTGAATATGGTCTAATCCACAACTACAATGGATGAGCTATAGGTGTACTAGACGCAAGTTCGCGTCTAATACTTTACTTGAGCTCATAGTATATCATTATATGTTTATATGCACCACTTATTTTTGCAAAAAAATCTCATATGCTTTGAAGAAGGGTGTTTTATGTGGAGGTATGATGTCCAGCTGTTGTATGTCGTCGCTCCAGAGGATATCTTGTGCCATCAGCTGCAGCTACGGACAGAGTGCGGGATAAAGGAGCAGACGGAGAGCGGTCTGATCGGAAACAGGTTGGCTCATCATCTTCGCCATCTAAAGATTGGCTTTTTCCAATATGACAGCAATTTTGAATAAAGAATTTTTCCACTCCTCGCTCGATCTAATGGTATACAAAAACATTTCAGGGATGCACACTTTTCATAGTAAAACATCATTAGTATCCACTTTTTTCTATTTATTGAAGTAAAAGTACTTTAGTCAGTCTTTGTTTAAACTTCTGCTGTGCACTCGCATATTCTGCTGTGAGACGAGCCAAACGAGTAGTCAATATCTCGACAGTTGATTCTAGGTAAAATTTACGCCCGAAAGAGTTATTCTTTTATGATCATTTTCATTTACTCGGTAATAAGATGCTGGCAATAAAATGGCGGATATAATCATAAACACAATATTATGAGCATGTTTATTATACCCATTTTAACAATCTTTTCCGCTTCAGACATCTGGAGTCTACGTTCTCGCTCTAGTGCTTCTTCGTCGATCAACCCATCTTTCATCAGCATATTCTTACCCCTTTCCATCAAAGCATCTCTTGCTTGTGGATATTCCTATGTATAGGAAATGAAAGTTGAGCGTAGGCATCATCAAAGAACAAACCATAGCAAATATGATATGCGGAAGTAAACGTCATGTAAAATGCTTACTCGAAGCGTTTCCCATAGATCATCCTTGGATAAGCAAAACAAATCCGAGTACCCGATACTTCGCACATTGGCAGTTCTTCTATTTCCAGTTTTATTCCCAGCAATGTTCAACAAGCTAACCTGTGAAAAGGTGGAAGGAACAAGGGGAGCATTTAAAAAGCTTCTAGCTTTCCCTTGTTTTACAATTAGTGTTATGCAAAATACCTCTCCAAATACACAACCACCTCCGAGAGTGACAAAGATTGTTTTCCCATCGTCTGCAACAACGCCCACCTTGCCTCTCTTAATAATATACATTTCACGTCCCACATCCCCCTTTCGGCAAATATAATCCCCAGGACTAAACACCTAATTAAAGCGTAAAGATATGAGCGTGTTTTAGTCATGCTTTCAGAAAATCATGTTTATCGAACTATACGCCATGCTTGATATTATGACATGACATTTTTCTTATGGTTCTACCTGTAGCCGTAATTTCAACACGAGTTCAGCCAACAGTCCGGGTTC
Source organism: Sinodicranocentrus sp. ZH6 (assembly GCA_027743935.1). Taxonomy (NCBI): domain Eukaryota; kingdom Metazoa; phylum Arthropoda; class Collembola; order Entomobryomorpha; family Entomobryidae; genus Sinodicranocentrus; species Sinodicranocentrus sp. ZH6. The sequence continues at coordinate 12,672 of JAHZNA010004892.1, read as the reverse complement.
ACAATCTTGAAAGATTTTTACTTGCTTCAAGGTTTCCAAATGAACATGAATAGCAATCTCAGCCTTGAGTTTATCTGGCAATGAGTCAAGTACCTGTGGGTTTATAATGGTTGTATTGTTTTGGGTTTACGAGGGTCACAAAAATATTCAAGGTATTGTTCGTTCGTGGTTTCAATTTGTTCTACTGCGTTACAACATATAAGATGCAAGATGCAATTTATGTAGATTAGAGAGGACTAGATGCTTTTTCAAGTATTGCTCAACACTTACAAAACATTGAGCTAAAAAGAGTTAATAACATTGATACACCAAGGTGTTCGGGGAAAAGAGAAACGTGGATGTTGTGTGCGCAACATGCATCATAAAATCAATTTAAATGCTACTTTTGCTATTCATTTAAGCTTTCATGCCAACCTGTAAATATATTGGTGAGCTAGAGAGCCATTTCGTCCAATAGAAATGTTTTTGTAAACCCAGCCATCCGTGCCGAACCCGATGAAGTAGCTAATTCCAAAGTAGAAACAGCCATTCCAGTGAATAATTACAAGAATAGAGAGTATGACCCGGCCAATTCGAAAAGCGTTCGGGAAGTTCGTACGAGATTCAGTTTTTTGGAAAAAATCAATCAAGCGGTATATTCGGAAAAGCCGGTTCAGCCGATACACGACTGGGCATGGAAGCTCAATGTCGCATTCCAAAGGGTAGAAAAAGTATGCAAAATCAGTTGGAAATAGACTGACGAAATCAAGCTTGAAAAATATCGATTTTCCGTAGTTCATTCGCAATTTTGACAATTCCTTCACCATCATTCCTTCCTCAAGATAGCCTTAAATAGTCGTATACTTAGCTTAATACATGGTAATTTTAAAAGTAAAGCAATTATGTTTTGGAAAATCATATGACTGACCTTCATGAGCGTGTATAATAGAATCCATGATGTAAACCAGGTCTGCAGTGTAGTCGAGAATGAACCACATGTACGGCATATAATTTTGCAACTCCCAAAATGTCGATCGTCCAATTATAAAGATCAAGTTGTACAACACAGCAATGGAGACGACGCCAAGCCACTATATAAGTCAACAACAATTCGAACCATCACCCACGGCCAATTAAAGGATGAAATTTGACCCAAGAAAAAATACCCAAACTAATTACTCGATAATGACGAGGTTTCGAGCTATCCATGATACATTTCTGAGCCCATGAAGCCTTTCGCTTCTCGCATGCTGATTTTTCCATACGACTCCCTGATCGCTGACTATCTCCCTCACTTCCAGAAGGATTCCACCCCATGCCAAATTTTTCCAAAAAGGAGTCCGGTCGGTCTGGTGGTTTAGGGGCAGTACGATTATTCGCCCACTGGCGAAGATTCTGCCAAAATATCATTTCTAATTCAAAAACTCAGACGAAAAATTTATCCTTCTGATATCATCTGAAAAACAAATGAACTCAAAGCGATACTCTTTTTGAAAGTTTTTATGTTGTGCTCCGTTCACCTGAAACACGTTGACAAATCTGGCGAGCTTTTGTTTGTCATGCAAGGAGATAGAGTTGTTCCTGGTGTCTGCAGAATTATCCAGCCTCACAATTTCGGAACACATATCATCCTGAAGTGAGGGATGAGATTGTCCTGATTGGATACTCGGTTCTGCACCACTAGTGACGTGATTATTGCTGGGAACAGACACATTGGAACTCCTTCGTAAGGAAGCCATTTTTCTCAGCTCATTTACAGATACTGCGTGTGGCGGAACTTGATCACTGACTATTGCAATCCCACTTTGTCTCCTATCCCCACTTTGTCTTCTCCACTCCTCCTGCTTTTGTATTGACATCTCATCAAAGGATAGTCTCGGCTTACTCCGGGGTGACACTGAAGCCCCTGAGTTGGTCGTTTTCGGGTCAAGCATAGAGGAGGAGGTTGTAGATGAGGATGTAGCATTCGACAAATTAGACTTTGGTCGTTGTGGGATGTCCTGAGAGTGTGTGGGAACTTCTAAAAGTATGTTTTTCAACGTTTTTCCACTCTTGTTTGTTGTCGGCTCTTCATCTACCAGGATTTTTGGCTTGGAGCTGGATGCACTACCGTTTCCTCCAGTTGAGGATAAAGATTGCTTTTTGGAATTATCCATTTCGTTCAAAAATCCTATTATTTTGCAATCCTTCTCTTCCACTCTATTTCTCTTCCTCTGTCTCTCAATCAATCTTCCTTATAATAGGAAATTTAAACTTGGCCGATTACAACTATCATCTTGAAAAAAAACTTAACCCGCCAAGGGAAGTTATCTCTAGCGAATCCTACCACGATCTGAACTCTTGCCGACTGTATTTTATTTCAGAATCTGTTATGCAATTTCATGTCGATTTGAACGCCTTTGCTAGCTTCACCTTACTCCACGTTGCTTACTCCCATTGCACCAGCCCTTATGTTCACCGTCGTGATACATATTATGGAGTAATAAGCCAGTATAAAAGGAATCCTTGGAGAAACATCAAGTTATGTTGTTATGTTTGTCATATTGAGTGCCTTTTCTCTTTCTCTTTCGGAAACCAGATACATCCTAATGCTTGTATTAATGTAATTGCCAAAACTCTGTGATTCATAGAAGCGGTAGGCAAGTTACCCTTTCACCGTTCTTCCATCCGAGGAACACACACAGAGAAAGAGAGAGAATTGACATCGATCAATTGTAAATCATTACATTTAGACTGTTAAAGACGGTTTCTGGCCTAGAGACCGGAACAAATGCATATGATAAACTGAAACAGAGAATATACACGCTTGACATGTGTTAAAAGTACATGCCACTATAGCACGCTAGATGAATATTGTGTGCCCTATATTTTATGTACTTTTAGGGAGTAAGTTGTCGTCTCTGGATGAAATATATGTATCATATATTCATATAGTCCTTTCACAGGTCTTCCTCTTCTTCAGAGCAGAGAAAATGACAATGATGATGCGGGCTGGATTATTGCATTAGTCGTGCCGTTTGTTGTCTTTTGTCGGCAGGTTGGAAGCGAGTATAGGTCGCCTAATGGACCCACTATGAGTGCCACTTAAGTGTGCAGGAGATGGAGGAAGCTATTTTTAAGAGAATTCCTTCCTTGTAATGACCATCATTTCCCCGTGCTACACTAAAAGCTTGCAAATTACAAGATTACATGAGTCAAGGCGAGTCTTATTAGTTTTCTGGTGAGAACGGAAGACTATCATTTTAACTGTGACAACATTAATAGCATTATCATTTATTGGCGATGGCGTCAAAACACTATGCGTTTGCAGCTTGACTTGTCATACTTATGACTTCATCACGAGGACGTAAACTTTGCAATTATTGACATGTATATGTGGCATGGAGGATTTTAAACTTTCGATAATTATTCATGCAAACACATGTCAGTATACTTTTGCTACTTCCACCAGTGATAATACTACTTTACTTTTGATGTTCGTCATTGAAGACGGTGAAAATCCATTCGACAAACATGAATGTTGAAGGGTACCTAATTTACCCTGGATTCAAGCAGGTGCAAGCTTGAAGTTGGATATTTTTCATTGAGTATAAATAACTATATTTCAGCTAGCATTATAAGGTTTCCTAAAATGGCGTAGAGGCGAAAACGCCTATCTCATCAATCAGCTTTTGTTTACCGGTGAACAAGTTGCTTATGAAGTATGAAAGCAATTTACTTGGACGGGCTTTTTACAAAGTTTGGGTTATAGGAGCGATCTGTGCTACAGAGAAAGAGAGGAAATGACTTCAAGGTAGTTTTCCAAGGACTAACTAAACTGAATCATTGTGTAAAAGCCGCACATAATACTATTATGTTCGTTCAATGGGATACCATCCTCATCTGAGAAGACACATGTAAGCCTTTATCAGGTTTGACATTTTGGAGAATAACAAGGAGTGTAGCAGCAAAAAGTTCCAATGGCTCAAATGTCTGTGATATGTTAAATATTTTAAACGAATGGAGTATTCAGGACATCAGAGACAAAAGTTGTGCAACAACTTTGGCAAATAATGTTGTCTTATTTGGCAAAAATTAGAATAGATTGGGATCATTGCTGAATGTGAAATATTATGCATTAATGCAATGCATGCATAATAAAAAAAGCTAATCGTTCCATTGGACGAAAATCCTTGTCGGGTATCATAAAGTTGAAAAGTTAACTACAATACATAATCATAAACCACTTCCAATATCAGCACATGTAAGCAAGCTGTTTTATCATCACATTTGTCAATCAAAAAAATCATTTGAAAACACATGATTAATTCAAGCATTGACCCTACTTAACATTGAAGGTTGTTGTATGCTTATCAAAAGTTTTTATTGCATATAAGTATCAATCAAGAGGACAAAGTTGTACGTGGGCAGCTGGCCAATTTTAAAGTGCTATATTGACTGTTGGTTTTTAGGAAATTTCGGCATTCTCTGTGGTCTAATGCATTTTCATAAATGTAAATTTCATTTTATTAATTCAAAAAAAAATTATAGACGACACTCGTATAATAAAATACGTATGAAAAAGGGTAGCATATTAAATATTCCATTACTCACACAATATAAGTCAAATTGTCAGTTCACAATATAAGTTCATGAATCATAATCATTCAAAAACAAACCGACAGAAAACAATAATGTGGATTTCGCAAAAGGAACCTCGACTCAAGAGTAGAAATAAATAAAAGAAATCGACTGCATCCGAGTGATTTTCATCGCATAATCTACTTCGTACACCTCACACCACCAAACTCTCTTGGGAGCCGTCGGAGTTTTCGTTAGGCTATGAGGGAATTCTCATTCTCATGTTGCTTGAATGGCAACCTATGAGCTCCCATCGGAACTGTTAAAAATGTCTTTGTCTCGTCGAATCAGATTCATCTTTGATTCTCATTCATTTTCAAATGAGAATTGGTCAAATGGTCAATGCTACGGTTTGACTACAAGATGAAATCGAATTTGGAATCAGGAAGTATTTCCACATTGACATGAAATATTTCGCCAATTTAATACTTTAAAGTCAAAAGTATCCTACAGCAAGAAGAGTATATGACGTCAAATAGGAGTACATATGTGCTTGTAGTAGCTAGCTACCCACTTGATAATCAATAAAGATGCTATGATGATGACGGTCATGTCTGAACGAAATGCTAAAAGTCTGAAAGCTTTTTTGAGTAAGTGAGGCAAACATGGAAAAATTAAATATCTGTTCCCTTTTCTCCATGTCAATTGCCACTACACCATCAAAATTATTTCATCTCGTGGTGCTGACTCAACTGCAAATCTCTTTCATTACAACATTCCTATATCAAGCACCTCGAATAATCTGTGAGGAAAGGCGAGAAGATAACTTGTAAATAAAAAATAAACTCAGCTCATTCTCCGAACGGATTTTTCCTCTTTTTCTTGGGAAAAAATTGTAAACTTGCTTTATTTTTGCATTACACGATGGATCACATCAAGAGCTTTTCATGTCTTTTCTTAGGGTAGTAGTTTAGTAAACATCCTTTGAATGTGTAAATGTTGTGTAATGCATTCTATTCTTAAGAATTATTTTTGGGTAACTTTCTTATCTGGATTGAGGTGATGCGCATTCACAATTCACACAAGGACTACGAGACCTTGAAATTTGTAGGGGATGCTTCATTCACTACATATTGTGAATTTTGGGTTTCTGATTTATGGAAAATTTCCAACTTTTGGTCATGATATTCCACTTATTAGCTCAGGCTCAAGCTGAGAGGCTTCCTTTTTCCACTACCAAGTTTGCATTGTGTTCATGCACAACACTTATGATTAGAGAAGATGCATCTTGATATAATTTTCATTTGGTTGAAAGGTCGTTAGTGACGAACGCTCCTTGTTGTCGTGCAGTTCCTCATGCTTTGCGTTTTGGTTGTGTAAATCCCCGTTGCCTATGTCTTAGCTGATGGAAAGAGTCATTGGTCTGCATAATAAAAATAAGGTAATTAGAACTACTCTCTGCGATATGGCCTAACCCGACCGACACTAAATTGTTAGGCTTGAAGTATACACAATATGACATATTTTTCTCAACTGGTCTACATGCTACCAACTAATTAAAATAGGCAAAATGTTGGCATCCTTGGTTGTATGATGTGTACATTGTGTTTTAGACGGATAGCAACAGTGAAAAATGTGGTAGAACGTATGATATGCATATGGTCTAAGAAGTCACACAATTATTTTTTTCCTTCTTCTCAACAAAATAAAGTTGTTGTTAGGAACCAGACCACCGTACAAGGCATCATCCATCATATGTAGTATCTAGATTGGTAAAATGGCAAACGGTTTAATCTACTTGATAAGCAAATACAAAGATATATGTACAATACAAAATACAACAAATGCAAAGAAGATAGGTATTTAGCGATTATGCATTTTAGGCCGACCGTCGCATTTATCGACACTTCAAGATTTCCATTCTTTGGAGTAGCTATGTATACTTCGATCTTATCAAAGCACACGCGTCGGTAAAATAGTAAGCAAGTACTGTCCGTCAAAAACATTTAATGATCCACAAAACAAATATTCTCTATTTAAATTTAGGCTATCAAAATGTAATAACAACTATTCTACTTCAATTTGATTTGATTTTGCACATTTTCCAGACTTCGTGGACGAAGGCCGGATTATCCATCCGCTAATATTAAGGTACAAATTATTTAGTTGACTACAAATGTCAGTGTTAAGGAAATCAATTATTTGTCAATTTCGGTAATTATAAACCTATTGTGACATAATCATTAAACTAGCATGTGTTGCGGATTATCAACCAGAATATACTTGGCAATCTAAACGAATACCACCTATTCGCCTAAAAGCCACAGTCAACCAATGGAACACAAGCATAAACTTAATAATTACACAACATCCTATCTACAACAAAGACTGCACAGCAACAGCATATCGTAAACTCATACATTCATACGACTCATGTTTTATATCCCTACTTCACCCCTTTTCCCTTCAAGAACATTTACGTCCCTGTAAGCTTCATACGTTTAATAGATTTTGTTTAACCCATCATCTCTCATTGTACTTTTGTATTGTGTTTTGTGTTACGCTGTGTATCCGTGTCCATAAAGAGCTCTTGATCGAGTTCATAGATCCCTATGCATCATACCACCCCAATTGACAGCCCATGCCGTCCCCTCGCATTTTCTTTCTCGCTTCGGTCATAAGCGACATAAAACCCTGTTCATCGACGCTTCTGCTGTGATTTGAGCAGCGACAGGCAGCCAGTAGCGTAGCTGGGATTGGAAAGAAGGAGAATTTTCAGAATCTCTGTACAACAACTGCGTAGCGACATACATGTCAGAAGGGGAGAATCCATTCCCTGTAACTTATATTACTCTGTACCTAATAAGAAGCTTCAATACACACATATCAATCTCTCTTTTTTCACTCTTCTACCTAGTTTTACATTTTCAAAAGCATACATCCTCAACAGGGTGGTGTACCTTTGGGAACTGAAACTGTGAGTATATGAGTCACAGTGTTGAGCTGGTAATGCTAGCTTTCGTTCCCCCTCATTGTTGTAGATTGTCAAAATGAAAATGTAGAGGAGTTGCAATCTAATCTGCTGGTAGTTTTCCCCAATGCACTGCGTTTTACGATCACTTGCGTGACGTCAGTATGTCGAAGAGTTTCTTGTTGAAGCTACTCTTGAAACTGCGTGTGAATAGCAACATGGCAAGTTCTGACATCAAATGTACTCTTTACCGTATATCCACGAGCTCATCCAACTTGTTACCGAGTACTGACGGTAGTTATTCAAAGTTACTCAGCATTCCGTAGTTCCTTCAATACGAGACGGTCACCACATTGTTTTATGACGCAGAATTTAAGTTCATTTTCTACTATGCAATGGAAATAAATTGATGTTCGTTGCCAATAACATTTACAAACCTCTATAATGTGTAAATTGGAAATGAAATATGTTGGCATTCATGGAAAATCCATCGATTTTTTAGCATAAAAACCAATCAAATCAATGAAAACTTCTTGGATAGAATTAATTTTGCAAACGGCTTCATTTTATTCTTTAAATGGATTTTGAATGTGTTTATTGGACAAACATGCTCCTCTTGCGGTATTCAACCGGGAATTTTGTGATGTGTTTTGTCCCGACTTAATAAAAAGATTTCTTGACCAAATCTAGGCTTTCCCTATCCCAGTTTGCCATTTCACATTGCCCTGAATTTTTATTACACTCATAATTGCATAAAAAAGACTTTCGTTTCAACCGTATGGAAAACTATGGTATTCGCTCAGCTCATGAATTACCGGGATAATGGGACCATGTAGGACTGGGATATGATATTATTTAGAAATTGACATTAGAAATCGCTGTATCCTTCATACCGTGGTGTTTTCCACAAATAGGCATCGAACGAGTTCCAAACCCATATTTTATTCAGAGCCCACCATTTGCACACACAAAATACGGTCGTTATTTGAAATAATCCGGTACGCATTTACACATTCTACACTCTTGCTCATCCGCTTTCGGCTTTCGACAATGTATCTTGAAATGGCATGGCCTAAATGGAGACACGACTACTGCCGAGATAGAATTGCGTATTTAGCTGCATTGAATCCCACTCTCCTTAATCACAAAGGTAGAAACTGTAGAAAGAGGGGTGGTCGAATCAAAGGAAATGTACTGCACCAACTGTAATAATTGCGATTGGCTAGAATATGGTTGGGAGCCCAAGCCATGGAAATTTACCATAACCAAGTGTGTTAAATGCCATGAGGGACGGCAGTCTGTGTGGATGTAGTTTGGTGAGTCGAGAGTAGTGGTGTATATAAAAGTTTCTACGAATCCAACCTGAAGGAATGGGAATAATTGCGTTACAACTTTTTAGGTACATATATTATGAACACATGTATTGAGTTTTTGTTCCTTCACTTCTCACTAAAAAGGATCCTTCGACTGCACTGCTGCTAAACTTCAGCATACGCAGGCCTGTGCTTGCTCATAATATGGTGATCATGATCAAGAAGATAATCGTAAAGCCAAGCAAACTGTACTCAGACATTGCACATGCATAGCTTCACACAAGGCAGAAAAATTGTTGAAATGGTAGAAAGAAGGAGACTTGTGTTAGTGCAGTCCGAAAAGCCATACACACAGAATTTCCCCAGAAGGATGCCTGAAATTCTAAATTTTAAAACCGAAACGACAGGCTAAATACTTCGTTTTACCACACTTCAGGAATTAAAGTAAGACTGGAAAACTGCATACATATAAATTTGTACCAAACACTAACCATAATCCAGCCATTAATCATATTGCACATTATAACTTTCTTTCGGGTTTTACAGGATTTTTACTTTCGTTTTATTCGGGATCTCCATGCATGGATTGCAGAATTCCAGAAAACTCCAAATCAACGGCGTTGGTTCATCAGGGACACACAATTGTGATTTTTGACAGTCAGGAGGAAAATCAAAACTTTGCTCCTCACAATCATCAAAATCAACAATTGCCCACAGTCCAACAGCCAAGAGAAATCCCCATAGTTATCCGCGCCGCTACTCTCCAGCAAATTGTCGACCCTTCAGGGCTTGCTGCACATACTAAAAGAGAGCTGATTATAACCAGTCCAAAACGTAGGAAAATGGCAGAACGAGTCCTTGTTTTAAATAATGCAGCCCCCAAGTACCAAAGTCATCAACATCATGGCAGGGTAGTATTGGTCGACAATAGCAACACCAGTAACCAGCAAGCTATCACAAATGTAGCTGCTGCCGGAAACAACGGGGTCGTCGGGGTCGTCGCCAACTGCACGGTCGCCAGCAATCCCCAGTTCAGATTTGTCCGAATGGCAAACGTAAACGTTAATGAGGTTCCTCTTGGGACAACTGTACTACAATCCCATCCTGTCCAGTTCCAGTTAAAAATGGCAGACACGATGAATACACTAAGTAAGTTTTAAAGTCATATTAAGTCCCTTACCACCCTCACAACCCCTATCCCCACCCTATTATCATATTTATATTCTCTATATAGGCTTGTTGGATTTAGCTCACAGAGAATACCAGGCAGGAGATTATGAAAATGCTGAGAGACACTGTATGCAGCTGTGGAGACAGGAACCTAACAACACATCAGTACTTTTGCTGCTTTCCTCTATTCATTTCCAATGCAGGCGACTGGATAAGTAAGTCCTTTTTGTAAACCTCTTCCTCCTCCTCTAAAAAAAATTCAAAAAACCACCTCCAAGTTTCATCAAAAGTCAAATATTCTACAATAAAGCTGAACAACTAAAAAATATCCATACCTCTGGCCCCACCCGTCTTCAAAAAATACAACTTCTCATCTTCCATGAGAAATAAATATGTTTTCTTTTCATAAACTCTGTATACACTCATCCATCCATCAACTAGCCAATTTTCCCTGGAAAATCTGTAAAAAATATTCATTTCTTTTCATTAAAACAACTCATATTCAATCGTCATGAAAATTTCCCAATAATGCATGCAAGAAACGCCAACTATGTACATTCCTTTGTGCAAAACTGTTGTGTAAAGAGGCTGTGTGGTGTTGTATGCATATATGACTCTCCATCAGGTCATGGTGGCGCCCGAAAAAAGAAATTCCGTACATTTTACAATGAGACTGCGACGACAGCTCTGGTGTATGTGCATTGCAATTTGTAATAGCAAATCGTCACAGTCACACACACACGACGTTCTACACACACTGCACTGCTAATTCATAGAAGTAGGTGAAACGTGGGGCTGCTGAGGGATGTCATATGAATGCAGTTGGTTGCTTCATGACATGACTGAGGAACGTCATCTTAGAGTACCTTCGTTTTCCAATGCGACGACAAGTTGCAACCTTGCAATATCCACAAATGTATGTATATTCGTATACCTTTGCGTTTTTCATCGGTTTGAACTAGGGATGAATCAACGTTTACAAATAAATACACTAAATTCCACAATGTAATTAGACTATTAGTAATTAGAACTTACTTCTGAAGAAAAATGCTGCATTTTGCGTTTTGCTTTCATCATGGGTGGGCTTTAATGGAAGGTTGTGTGAATGAAAAAACAACTTGTCTAGACATGCATGAAAAAGAGGGAAAGATTGAGTGTGCGCTGTTGGAAGAATGATTTCATCTTGATGGGAAGCACATGTAAATGATTGAACGTTTTAACTGTCTTACTTAAATACTAAAGTATGAAGTAACAAAGCTAAGAGTTAATGATGGTTATGAACTGCGTAATTTATAATTGGCCAAGTAGAAACAAATACTAAAAGTTAAAGGTGATCGGTTGGCCTCTACTTTTGATTGTTAATTGTGTAGAGAGTAGAGTAGAGTAGGCAAAATTGATATTTGACTGAAGAATTCGTTTGACTTATTGTTGAATTTTGAATGGTTGTTGTTGGATGTTTACAGTGTTATGTCCTCATTGTTTATTGTTAGTAGTGGAGTAGTGAAATTTTTAAACTGAAAGCTATTTGAAAACACTGCCAACTGCACAAGCACTTGACTACGGCTACGAGCAAGAATAATTTTTCGGCAGAATACAGTTGATGGTAGTTCACTTGTTAATGTTGGGTTGTGGGTGACTGTCACATTATATACAGTTTGGTTGTTAATTGTTGGATTGATAAGAGTGTCGAGCGACTTTTTGTTTAATGGTCATGATGAAATACAACTAACAGTCACGGTAACTCTTAACTTCACCGTCACGATCTGACTTGTGTTCATTGTTAGTTTAATCTGTAACTGTTGACGTCAAAACTGCCGACAGTGGTGTCACTTTAGTAGTTGGATTTTTGAACGTTGAACCTTTCGAAATACTGTACAACGATCAGTAATGGGGGAAGCACCAAACGATGATATGCCCCTTGACGGCACATGTCACTCGCTTGATGTTAGAATATTGGACATGGACCATTACTGTCGCAGGAACACTACAAGTAGCAAATTGTTCACATTTCGCTGTCAATCAATATCTTTTAAAGACTGTCTGTTTCGAGCAATAAATAGAGGTCGGGTCGTTATTCGGAATAAGCCGCAATCGTTTATTGCTCACATTCCCAGCGCGAACTTTTATTGTGCAGGATATTTCGTGCGGAGTGATAATTTAACGCTCGTATCTACTCATAGATCGGCGTCATTCAGCACCTTGGCAATTAAACAAAATCCTTGTCTTGCGGAGGCTTACTCCAACCTTGGAAACGTGTTTAAGGAGAAGGGTTCCCTTCAAGAAGCGTTGGAAAATTATCGACACGCGGTTCGCCTGAAGCCGGATTTTATTGATGGATACATTAATTTGGCTGCTGCCCTCGTGGCTGCAGGAGAAATGGAACAAGCTGTACAAGCCTACATTACAGCACTGCAGTACAATCCTGTACGTTTAATAATATATTATATAATGTATTTAAAGTAGCATGATATGATGCATTTTTCTTAGAAAGTAATACAATACTAGCTACCTCGTATTGTTCTGTTGTGATGAGTTTATTAGCTAATGATTTTCCGAAACGCTCCAATAATGCAATAATGTAGAGAGTTTTAGTTCAAACACTTGGTTCTGACCAAAAATGTCGTTATGATTGTTCATGCATTTTATTCAGAGGTGTTGGACCTGAGGTCCCAAATGGCC
>JAHZNA010004891.1:0-12988 GCA_027743935.1 Sinodicranocentrus sp. ZH6 | reverse complement strand
GCCCCCCACTTATTGCAAGATGACCTTTGAAAGTCTTAATGAGATTTTTGTAATGTATTTGTTATTTGTGTCAGTATTGTGTTGTGTTGGGTAAGCTGATGTATCTACGTTTATTCGTTTCAACTTCTTATGTATTTTGTGGGATTAGCGCGCAACGGGCTTTCTAGTATAGTATATCTCACAATCTCACTAGCTCACATAACATAATCCTCCACTCACTCCACTCCTACCTTCACTCAGATATGCATCTCTCTATTCTCTCTGCATTCATTACAATAAATTGATTTTATTTCATTTATATTCGACCTTTACTGGGGAACGGGGAAAGATTTTTCATGAGAGCAGTCATTAGGTCATACAGAACAGTATTGCACTTTTGCAGTTGTCGTTGTCGGTTGACATTAAGAAGTTATGCAACTGCCAACATAACATTCCATACACTACTACGTACATATAACTGCTAACGCTAACTAGCATAAGTACTGCTAAAAAAAGTACCCCCTCTGTCACGCAGTTGACGCAGCATATTAACACAAGTTATACTTTTGTCTTTTGTTGACCCGGCAGTAAAAGTTAGAAGAGGTCTATAGAAGTAGAAGAGGTTCTTTAGTTCCATGGATGTCATTGTCATTTGCGTACGGTGTCCACTGGTAAGGGTGTAAAAGGACATCTTCAAATAAAAACGGTGCTGCTACTACTGCTATGCATATCCTCATCTGTAACGATTTAAGGTGATGCTGATGCTACACCAGCTAGGTTGCTGACTGTGGCTGATACAGCTGTGTACAACAAGCGGAAAAAGGGTTTAAAAAGATTTTGTAGGTGAGTGGATCATTGTCGTAGTACGTCACGTACCAAAACCATTCCACTTCGACAACTCTGTTTATTATGAGTATGCCTTCCTTTGCATCTTTTGTTATTTCCTGTTGTGACCAGGTCGCATAATTCGTTCAACATTGTTGATTGTGTTTTTGGCAGTGAGTACTACGGGTGCTGAAGTAAATACAGACACGGACAGTTGTTCAGTGAAACTTTAGGTCTCAAGTGGGGACATTTGATAGCTTCCTTGAAGTATATGATAAATCATGTAATTTGTCAGTATAAATCTTAACATTCATTAAGTAATTAACTTAATAGCTAATGGTATGTCATGCCACATGCATTGCGTGTGACATTTGGTAGAACTATGTATATACAAAAATAAATACGTACCACTACTGACGTTTAGTTGTCGATATTGTCATATAATTACAAATTATGTACATGCAGGCATTTATACTACATTCAAAGAAGTAAGTGTGTTTGGTTTTTATCTAGATTAAGGTTTGAACGTCTCAAGTAGTGTAGAATTTTGAAGGAAGTCACGCCAACACCAAATTACAGACCACAGATCTATTTAAAGACTGACAACCAACTACAGTCAGAATTTTACAACGTTGAATTACCGACCAGCCATGACTTCCGCTAGTCCTAGTCCGAAATCACCGGAAGTTTCAGAAAAAAGTAAAAAATACGACAGGCAGCTCAGGTAATTCCAATGAACTCAAAAGTTCTCTGACATTAGTTGTCTCATTGTCTCTCGCTAGAATTCTTGCACTTAACTCTTACATGTTTAAATGTGTAACTTATTGTGAGTTGTAGCTTTACTCCATTATCAGACTTCAACATTGGATAGTATTTAAGTGTTAAGTCTCATTTAAATGTTGAGGAGAGCCATGTTTCAATTTAATCATATATTAAATTTTGAATTCGTGAAGCTGGAAACCTTTCTTAATTTCATCATAAACCGAAACTTAAATTTATATAAAAAAGTTCAGTAATTGTACTATATACAATATACGCCATACGGCTGGCAAGCTGTATAAGGTTGAAGGTTGTAAATTTTCATGGAGAGGGAAAACAATCTAACTTTCACGTTCATTTTTTATGGAGAAAAAGGGAGAATTGAGAATTTATAAGATTAAGTTGATTAAAGTTCAAAGTTATGATATGAATGTTCACAAAATGTTTTAGACTTTGGGGTGACCACGGCCAAACTCAATTAGAGAAGAGTCAGATTTGCTTGATTAATGCGAACGCCACGGGCACTGAGATATTAAAATCGTTAGTTCTTCCCGGATGTGGAAGTTTTGTTATCGTCGACGGTCATCGTGTTGCACAGGAAGATATCGGCAGCAAGTAAGCAAATCCGCTTTATGATAAAAGGCAGCAAACGATTCAATTTTTATTTATTCAAATAAATATCGGTATGGATTTTAGTTTTTTCTTAGATGCCGAGTCTTTAAATCAATTTAGAGCTGAATGCGCAGTAAGACTACTTTTGGAACTAAACCCTGATGTTTCTGGAGAAGCTATTTCTGATCATCCAGATAACTTACTCAATACTGATATTAGATTTTTTAATAGGTTTAATGTAGTAATTGGATGTGATCTGAGTGAACGGTAAGTAGACCACATATTGAATTCTCAATCGTTTCTGCTTGTATTTCATGGTGCGGTGTAATGATTTCGTGTGGCTTCCGTTATAGGCTTCTTATCAGACTTTCAAAAGTATTGTGGGAAAATGCCATACCATTCATGAATGTCCAAACTACTGGTTTCATAGGATGGATTCGTATTCAAATAAATGAACATACAATCATAGAATCTCACCCAGACAGTCAGAAATTCGATCTAAGATTAGACTCCCAATTTTCTGAGTTGGTGGAGTACATGGATTCCGTTGAAATGGCAGGTCGAGATGGCGCAATTAAAACGCCTTGGTTGGTTCTACTGTATAAAGCGTTGAACTTGTACATGTCGTGTGATACGAAAAATGGTAATGGCGATGCTATGGAAGATTCATTGAGGGATAAGTATCCTTCGAGGGGAGAGTATAAAAAGCAGTTTAAGACTTTTCTCAGGAAGTGTAAGTGTCTTCTATTTGTAGTTTGTAGTATTTTGTAATTTTATAAGACTGAAACCACATTCTAGTGGAGCTCAGCCCAGCTCAGGTCAATAACTAACCTGTTCTAATTTGTATGTAACAGATCTTAAGGAGATGGGGCTAGAAGAAAATGATGACTCATTCGAAGAATCGTTGAAAGCTGTCAACACTTCTTTGGTTCGAACATCCATCCCAGAAGAAGTAAATTTAATCATTAATGATCCTAAAATAGCAAAACCTGAGGTAATCATTTTGAACTAATTGGGTTTGAAAGGAGAACAGTAAGACTTCTTACAGAAATTTTTATTTTTATTTATGTAACGTTTAACGATTTTAGACTAAATTTTGGATTCAATGTGCTGCATTGAAAGAATTTATTAGCGACAAATTATTTTTAGTAAAAAAAAACTCCCTCCGTCTACATTACTTCATCACTACATGATAAGAATTCAGTTTTACTCGCCTGTTATTTTTTAAATTTAGCTATCGTGAGAAAGCTTTGAAGGATGCCAATGATGTTTTTGATAAAGTTAGTCACATTATTAAACAACATGGTAAAGCTGGATTGAATTTAACGCTTGAGGAAGTACGTCTTTTCTGTAAAGAAAGTTACAATCTGAGGGTGATCCGTGGATATCCCATTTTTGAAGAACTGGCAAATAGTCCAAATTCTGTACTCACGGAACTCGGTAAGCCACTATCGCCAGAAAGTCGTACACAAGAAATATATAATACACTGTACACAACACACCTATTACTTTTAAGTTTTAAGAAGTAAATTATCGGATTACAAATAAGGTACAACATCGCGATTATTGTGATTTGAAAAAATTCTACCGTTAATGTTGCTGTTAAACCATTCATAAGTCTGAATTTCGGGGCATCAGGATTTAATGTATGGGAAAAAACCATATGGAGAATTTGGGATGAAACCTGAAAGGCTGGTTTTTGCTTAGAATTAATTCATAATCAAATGATCCTCGAGATAAAGACTAGGTAATTTTTTAGTCAGACAAGCAGGTAGTCAGGTCTATGTTTTTAACATTCTGAAAGCGGAGCATCTTACTCTAATACTGTTTCTTTTATCGTAACCTCGGATCAGCCATTTAATTTAACATCGTATCGTAAGCTCTACTAATGTGATATTTCTAATCCACGTAAATTTTACGAAGCTAGTTCTATAGTTCTTATATCAAATCTTCTTCTGCCAATATCCCACACTTCTACTTTAAAAAAATAAACCCATCTAAACTCAACCTTAATTAATCAATCATTCCAACTTTCAAGATTCTAAATATGGTTCAAATGATCGATTTTGACCAATTCGCTTCCGCCAACGCCTAATATGTATTATTTTGATTCACTACAGGCCAAAATATGGAGGAATGCGACCAAGAACTAATGTTTTATGTGATTTTACGCGGATATCTTCGATTTCATAATGATTACAGCACCTACCCTGGATTCAGAGATGTTGATGACGATATGCCTCGCTTTAAGGTTTTTAAAAATCGCAACACAATTAATGACAGCCAACGGTCACATTATATGTAATTTACTTTGGTTTTATGTAGACTACGGTAACTAAATTGCTAAATGAGTGGAATACAAATATTATTGCAAGGGAAGACTGCATTCATGAAATATGTCGATATGGTGGTGTTGAAATACCAACCGTAGCAGCTTTTGTCGGTAAGTTGTTGAATACACGCTACGCAAGCTAGTTGTAAATATGAATAGCCGATATTTATGATGTTTTTTTGTTCTAAATTGTTCAATGTTCTGCTTTGTATAATATGTATGTATGTATGCATCAGAAAAAGCCTGGCTTTGTAAAATATCAATTGTCTGAAATGAATTTGTTAACTGCAATAAGAATTTGAACAATTTGTGTATTTTTATACAGGGGGATGTGCAGCACAAGAAGTTATCAAAATTGTCACCAGCCAATACGTTCCTTTGGATAATACCTTAATATATAACGCAATCACATCCACCACTCGCGCGTTTAAGTTAGGGATAGATGTAAGTATGAATTAGTAGATATGGTGTATGAATTTGAACTACATTTGTGTTAATATAGTATTTACTTGTGTATAAACCCCTTTCATTGTTGTAATTGCTTTTCATTAATGTGAATGTGCTGAAAAAGAATGAACAATTGTTGTGCTGAGCTGAGATATATGACACTTCTACTAAGTAAGTCACATGATTAACGCCATAAAGCCAATAACATACAATACTCTAAATGTCGCAATGTTTATTCAAATTACTGTTTTGCCTTTTTCATAAAAACAAAACTCGAGTAGAGTAGACACAATTACATGAACGATGCTGTTTTTTAAGAATGGAGGTAATATAATGACACTGGTACAAGGTATATATTTTAAGGTAAAGTATGACAACATATTTGCTAAATCAGTATTTCATGCGCACCTTGTACATTTAGTACAGTACATTTGATAACATGTGGATTTTTGAAGTCATTCCATTACACTTCATATTGTAACATAATAACATAATACAATATAAACTTTCTTGCTAGCGTGCTCCTGATCGATAAGCCAGAAATCAATACATCATCGCTCATAGATTTGATACCCATCATTATTAATATATTAATTATTTTCATTAACGGTTGAATCCATCGAACTAAACATCGTAATTCATTTAATAACATAATATACATAATAGGAACGAACTAGCGTCCTACGAAATATAATGCGAGACAAGTGCTTAACTGAATCAGGAATTCTATACAGGGTGTTCATTTTTTAATTAAGAAGAGGTGATGCCCACATCCATACACGTACGTTTGCAATGAGTGAAGTCAAATCCTTATTCTTGTTTTAGATGTTCCTATCAAATCATGAGTGAGAGACGTGATTGGTTAAAGAATAAACTTTCCCAAAATGAGACCGACGATAGCTGCCACCAATGCAAAAACAATGTAGAGCATCGGTACAGCTGGAGGACTCGCATTCGTTCCCATCTGCATGATACTTCCGCCAGATTCTCTTTGTATCAACTGCTTCCTCACTCTGTCCAATTCATCCTGTTTTAAAATGCAGACTTGTATGTACTTTAACTATATCATTACGGCGATCTGCCATTCACTAAAATTAGAACTTCAAGATGAAAGAATGTAAGACAAAGCCGTACCCTTAACTGCGTGTTCTCGTGCTTAAGTTGAAGTGTTTCTTGCTGCAACTTTCCAGAAGCGTCTCCTGTGCCTCGAGCATCATCAGAACCATACTAAAGAGAAAGTATACGGTATTCATACTTAATTAACCTTCCAATTCCAATGTCCTATACTAGCAATGAAATTTGTCAAAAATTTACTTAAATAGCTGAAAGCAGTTTCAGTAAAATAATAACAATTAACTAAACTTGACCTAAAGTCTTTCCCGTAGAAAAAATATTGCTGCAAGTAAGTATACACTTTACAGCTTTTCCGTTGAAATGCAAACGAAAAAAAAATCAAATAAATTTGAGCGCTTTCATGAGTGATTGTACTGAAAGAGTTTAGATCAAGTAATTGTTAGATAGGAGCAGTTTTAAATTGAATTGTATAGAATATATGTCAGTCAAGTGGATTCAACGTACAGAAGCATGAGGAGATGAAACAGCAAAATGAAAAGCAGTTGAATTAGGGTCCACTCCGCCATCCCCCTTGTCAAATAAAATAATAAAATAAAATACACACTTAAACAACATATTATAATAACTAAAAAATCACACCACATCAGCAGCATCACTTACTATAATTTCATAATATAATTTCTTAAAAATTAAGTTCTACTAACCGTAGAGACACATACTATAATAAATTAAACGAGTACACAAAACCTTTAAAAATGGGTTACTACAAGACTACAATTTACGAGTTGATGCGATGCTGTCTCAATGCATACGATAGCAAGCCAACATTTGGAAAATAAATCAGTTACTACGATAAATAACTACAAATATTCAGATTTATGAGCATTCAACATGTCAACATTTAAAATTTAAAGCGACGGTTTGATAAACTAAACTAGGGAGGTATTAGATAGCTTTATTTTCGTTATGTCTCTTAAGTGCGCGGATAAATTTCTCATTCTCTATAATACAGCAACAGCATTCTATAAACTAGGGCATGTATAAAAAAATAGACCGACCAGAACCAATAGACAACCTACGTTATAATAAAGTAACGGTTGCCCGTTGCCTATACGTTATTTTTTTTAACTTTCCACGAGAACAATCCTGTAGGGTAAGATCAGTAAGTTTTCAAAGCTACCTATAATATCGAAACCTATCCAAACATATACAAATACGTAAGTATATTCGAAGTAGCTTATTCGCAACATAATCGATAATCGTATAATGCTATAAGTCTACTTGATCAATCTAACGTATTTACCCACATAGAATAAAATTCAGCAGTGGTCTTTGCTAGATAAGCGCCAGTCTTGAACATCATAACAATATATTATCATGAATCAGAAACAACACAACAAAATACCCAGTATACCACATTTAATACAATGTAAAACAAGTACACATATTTTTGCCTTGCCTAACCATGCAACTTGGAATAGGATCAAATATCATTTTAGAAAACCCTCCGTAACAGACCAATGCAATTCAAAATCAAAACTGCATTACGTACATAACGTCACGCAACAGATTATAAAAACCGAAATGCCACCCAACTTGCATTTATCAAGTTAAACATTTAAAACTTAGGATCTATACACGGATAACAAGACTGTACGAAAGTGAGCCAAAAGCGCTTGTTTATCAGCACATCAGCAGCCATAACTTCTTCATCCGTCGTATAAAAAGAATCGAAACAAAGCTTCTTACTTTATGTGACTTAGAAACCGAAACATCGTCTTGCTTTGATCGACTAATCTTTTCTTCTTGCACCACATTTAGATCGTTTTGACTGGTGGCATCCATCGGTAATTCAAACGCACAGCGAAGTTTAGTATCCATCAACTTAGTACCGTCCACGTCTTTCCACTGAAACCGAAATACGGTTCGAACAAATTGTATTCACACTAAATTATTAAAACTAAATTGTGAGTCCTGAAAATTTTACCAGAGCATCCATGTTGACATCTCCATCAGGGACATACAGTGACTGAACCATGAATTTGTGCTTATTGGCTGAAGGTTCCAACTCACATGGTTGAAATACGACTACAAAAAGCAATATATAATAGTAATATTATTTTGCATATTCATTTGTACACACGCGTGGCAAAAATCGAATGTCTTTTTGGTCATCTTTGTCATAAATATTCTGAATTTTCTATGATTTACCCGCTATGGAAATTGATGTCCCTGGTTCCAAAATTCCCGCGTTCGGACGAACGCAATAGCGCTTTGGAGCAGTTGTCTTGATCTTAAAACATACTCTTTTATCCGAAGGATTTGCCAACTTCAATAATGATGTTGTCGGAACGGTGAAAGGGCCTAAAAATGACAAAACGTCACTTTATTATAGGTGATGCTGTAAGGTTTTTCTTTATTTTATTTGCAAAATGTAAAAACATTCATTTCCTTTCATTACATACCTTTGAATTTGAGCTCATGCTCTGGTTCAATTTTCAGAACTTGTTCTGGCATCCTGCTATTTTATTCACCTTCGAAAGCAATCACCAAAAAAATTACCAACCACCGGAACGGGCCAAACACTGTCAATTCTCGAAGCTAAAGAAAAATTAAGAACAACGCTTTTAAAATCAAATGCATCAAATAAACTAAATGGATTATGTGATGGAAAAGGTGGTAACAAGTTCAATTATTTCGAAACTTTCATTTCGTCAATTTTTTGGGATACAAGCTTTTTCGGAACCTCCCGTGTTCCATAAGAATTAGAGAAGTCAATGACCCAAGGCATACACCTTCAACTTTGGACTACCAGACGTTATCGTCATGGTCAATCATTAGAAAGGGGCTTCAGTAGTTACTTAATTAGTCCAAAAGAAGGCACCTGGCACCTTGGTCGTGACATGTGGGAGGGAGGCTGTTTTTTCGGTTCTTTCTCATTAAAATTATATGCTAAATTCTGAGCTATTGGTTGTCAGCGTGAGGTCATCGTCATTCTCACCGTCAACCGTCAGGCCTGTTATGATGTCAAGATTTCCAGGCTGGAAACTCCAGCGTCAAGCGTTCTGATTGGTCATTTGTTTTCTTTTCTCCTCCGACCATTATATATTTAACGATCAAGAACACTGGAAGCCGTTTACATAACATGTATACATAAACGATACCAGTAATCGTACACAGTTGACAGTCACAGTCAGTGCTGTTCTAGTTCTCTGTCATCTCATCTGTCTGTGTCTGTGGTACTAGTATTTACTTATTTCTCTCTGTCTGTTTGATTATTTATGTTGTATGTTGTATGTGTTTCAAACCAGCCCAAGTTGAGTAAGGAAATAGTTTACAAGTTATTTCAATGCTACTGATAACTACCACCACTGGCTTGGCACCATCAACCTTTAACTTATGCTAAATTTATTTCAATTTAAAAAGTATTATTATTTTTGTAACCAACCTTTTAAAGTCCCACGAAATTACATCAGCTGATTCATAAGTGACAGAATGGGAATAAGTTGAGTCGTTACGTCGTATACTATCAACTTTCTCCACTATTTTAATTTAAAACACTTCACTTTTAAAATTGCACGCTAACAATAATTTGACAAAAAGTGCCAAAAGCATAAGCCTCCGTCTGAGCTAGCTACTGTTGACTGTTGTTAGTTTTCGCTGTCTTCTCCCAACTATCAACTATGAACTAACACACCTGCGCCTGTATTGTGCATAAAAAATGATCAGGCTTATACTTTAATAGCGCAAACACACTAGTGAGTGACTAGTGCAGTGCAACCGCAATGAAGGAAGTTTCAGTTTTGCAATTTGAGTAACTCTTTTCCCCAAAGTGTTTGCTTTGCACCATCAAATCCCATAAAACTATATTAAATTTCTAAAATCCTTAGCTCAACAAAGTACAAGTGGCAACACCATCAACAATTAATTAATGACTATTAATAGATATATCGCAACTAATGCTGCACACTGGGACGAAATCACAAGTTCAAACCAGCAAATCCAGGTGGCAATAATATTTTTCTATAATTTTAGCTGTCGGAAAGTCTGTTGTTGGCAGAAGCAATATCTAGCAATTATTTGGCCAAGTCACAAAAACGTTGAAGGTGGACGTGGACGAGTATTTTCCTTTGGTAAAAAGTTTACGTGTAAAAATTAAGAACCCCCTGTGCCTAGCTGTGTGGATTGAAATGAATGAATCTCTTCACCAGCACTACCTCTGCCTGCTTGAATGATAGGTTTTGAGAAGATTATGATTACAACTTGTGTATATGAGTTAAGTATATGTTTTAGTTGAAGCTGTGTGGATTGTGGATGCGATTTCGGATGTTGAAGCGGAATCTCTTTGAAAGATGGTGCAACGCAACCCCAACTCTTATATGTACGAAATGAATGTATTAGTATGTAAAAAAGAGAAGTGGGCAAGTTTTTAGGGAGTAGGGACGACGGAGTCTGTTGTATGTGTTTTATAACGTAACTTATATGTACAATATCTGGATTGGATGACTTTAGTAATACTAAAATGTACTTATAGCTATGACATTGGATTGGAATCAAATGGAGAAGATTGCAACAATGAGGAACGGACAGGCCGAGGCCTAGTCACTTATATACAAGTTACCAACAAACCATGTAGCATTCTCTTCGTACACGTATATATAGTTATCGTTAGCGTTTAAGCAATAAACCAGAAAAATTTCAATCCACTTGCTCTTGAATGGTACGGTACAAATACATAGTGTGTTCTCTAAACCACTGCCGCTCTTCTGCATTGCCTTCTATTTGTGTTCTTCTCTCCAATTCTCCGTATGATTATGTATTGGTGCGGCTAGCACTGCACTATCCGATCATTCCTATCGGTACACTAGAAAAAGGGCTGTGTAACTAGTGTAGTAACATTGTAGAGTGACTACGTGTGTGTGACGTGACTGTTGACTCTGTACCGATGGAACTACCTACCTTTAAACTCTCTTGTAAGGTTTAGGTCTACTTTTGTTTGGTCTACTTCACTCCATGGGTTTACCAATGTATGCGCTGTGCACCAACAAAATTCTGATCGCATCGGGATCGGGGGTATACCTCTATAGTTAGGCTTGTTGGTTTATGGTTTACATCAAATTATATGCCAAAATGCCAACCCTAACTAACTAGACTTACCTACCCACCTAAAAGACAGAGGAAGAACTCTTGTTCTATTCTCTACATTTCAACTATTTTTGCTTTGCTAACAGATTTGCGAAAATGGTCTAGTAGGTAGGAACTAGGAACAAGACAGATATTGAACTTTTCCTATGGATGTATGGAAATGGCGCAGAGATATGTGTGGGCTAACGTGAGACTGTTTGGTTATAATTTATAATAAGGTTTGTTTGCTGTCAATTATGTCAACATATTCATAAATAGTCATGTGGAACATAATGTAAAATGTTCCAACCTTCCAAATTAATTTTCCTTTTTTTACAAATTTACCAATAATCTGTCGCCGTCGCCTGAAAATGATCCAACAATTTTCAAAGTTCGAAAATGTGCCATCGTTGATAAAACAAATGAACAAAATTTAGGGGAGTACAATGAACTAATAAAAATAATAAATCTAGTTCAGTAATTCAATTCCTAATAAGGCAATCAAATCAAAGGACACCCCAGTCAATACTAACAGTAAATAGGGTTGGCTGGCAAATAGAAAATCCAATTTTATGGGATAGACGCACATACAGACAAACGCATAGAAAGACTGCCAGGGATAGCTTCTTCTTTTTATTCGAATCGAATACAAGCGATACTGCTGCACATGCATGACAAGATATATACAGAACATCTCTGCCAAAGCGTTAAGAGGAGTAATCAGTAGGAGTAGAGATATAGTTTTCAAGTTCCATCCGAATTTCGAGTCCCATGACATGATGACATCTCTAATCTTAGCATTAGGTTTGTCTGTCGAGTAGTTTTCATCCCGTTTCCGATTTAGGCTCAAGTTTAACTTATTGCTCCTTATGTAAATCAACTCACCAGCACTGCATTGTACTGAGGATGGAAACTAAGAAAGGATATTAGAATTCGGGATAGAGTATTTTTTATATTGCAGATATAATGCTAGAGTAATGAAAATGATATAAAGTTGCTGTATGCATGTTTAACAACAAAAGTGACTGGTCTGCCTGCTCATGTATTGTAATTTGTAATGTGCAGTTAAAATATGAAGACATTCTGCATTTTTTATTCACTTCATCCTGTAATATATAAGGTGGGTAGGAAAAATACATCCGTTGAATTAAAATTCATTTACGCAATCATTTCGAATTTGTGCAAACTGCAAACAGGTACCGTCACCAGAGATGGGCAGGCCACCGGTGGCCGGTGCGCAGAATGCGGATACCGGCCACACCAGTGGCCAGTCGGTAGCCGGTGGTCATAAATTTGGTTGGTAGCCGGTGTCCTGGTGCCCCAGTAGCCGGTGTCATGTTGGCCATAAATTTGATTGGTGGCCGGTAGCCTGGTGTCCTGGTAGCCACATTTCTGAGTGGTGGCCGGTGTCCTGGTAGCCACATTTCAGAGTGGTGGCCGGTGTCCTGGTAGCCACATTTCTGAGTGGTGGCCGGTGTCCTGGTGGCCAGAAATTTGGTTGGTGGCCGGTGGTGGCCTGCCCATCTGCCGTCACCCGTGCCGTGTGCATGTGCAGTGCATTGCATAATACACGAGTTGCGATTTGCTTTTTTGCTACAAGTCAGTCAGTCAAGTACAAGTCAGTCAGTAGCAAGACAGTCAGTCAGTCTTTTCGCGTTAATTAACTTCTAAATTACGGTAACAAAAACTGTTAAGGAGTAAGTAACAGATTTTAAAATTCATTTTATACAAGCTAACATAAAAACTCAACTTTGCGAGGTGTGGTATTTTCAAGTTAAGGTGTGTTTTTTGAAATACTGAATTTTAAAGTTTAAGAAGTCAAAATTAGTTTTTTTA
>JAHZNA010004890.1:0-18573 GCA_027743935.1 Sinodicranocentrus sp. ZH6 | reverse complement strand
CCCCCCCCCTTGACCGGATAGGTCTTAAAACTCTGTTCGTACGTACACAATTTTGTTATTAATTTATACATACATATACTCAAATTAAAAAATTATCGAAACAGAATGTAATAATATGTACCTACCCCGTCGATTTTTTCACGCTAATTATAGCACCCACTTTCCACACATATGCATTTTGGTATTATTTGGAACTCAGCAATGAATGACCTGCTTTCTAGTTTTTGCCTCGTGTAAATCAAACGCAGAACTCAGATATGCGTTACTTGTTTTGTTAATGATTAAAAATATACTGTTCATCACAATAAAAGGAATATGTAAATTAAATATTTACGACTCGGTTTTGATCGCAGATAAACATACATGAGTAATCCAATCATTTGTACCGTTCAAAGTATTAAAAATTAAAGATCTCCAAATGATTTTTTAAAACTGATGTTGGATGTGAATGACATGGGATGGGAATGGGATACTGATACTATATGTATCAGATTAATGTACAAATGCTTGCTTGCAGCAGGCAAGCATTTGTCCTTAAATACCTTGTAATGTATATGTATATAGTGCTTCGTACTTGCACATTTCACATGTAGAAATATTAGTATAATGCCCTGCGTAATTGAGTAAATGAGACCTTAATCAAGCTTTAATACTTCAAGATAGTCACAAACGAATTACGTCGACTATAATACACAAACTAGGCAAAGGGCAAATTCTATTAATTCCCTAACTCACACTCGCGACATTACTGAAGAAAATGAAAAGAATAATTTTACTTTACTTGAGATCGATATATTATCTTGATTTGATATATTAACGGCTTGTAGTATAAAGAAACCCATTCATGGAACATTTTGTTTTGACAGGGATGTATTATGCATGTAATGAATGTAGTTTTGGAAGTTCTAAGCTTTTCTCACTTGATATGATATGATCTCATTAATTCATGGATCAAAGAGAAACGCCACCAACTTACAAAACATCCGATTGTGCGCCAGCAGCTTGGAAGTCTTGTGATTCTTCGTAAAATGTAAACATGCAAATATTCCTGCAGTTGTTTCATGTGAAATCACACCACAAAATTCATTAATTTGCGAATCATCGCTCAGCTCGCAATCAAATTCAAAAAATCGAATGATATGATTAATAAGATGCATAAGGATCATACGAGTTTGTGATTGTGTATTTCTGTTTGACGCGAATGGCGATTATTGTGAATGGCATGTGGATGTCATATTGGTCATTTCATAAATATTTACTGAACTTTCATGTGAATGACGGCATGAAATATGAAATTACGGAAATAAATATAAAACCGTATGTACCTGCACTTCACTTCAACAGGATTCACAAGAAATGCATTGAATCATTTCTCACGCGTCAAAACACCTACTAGCATTTTAAAGTAAACAGGATGAACGAGACCTATTATTTGTAATTGTAACTTACTCGGTTAATACATAAATACATACTTTTATAAGCTCGGTGCATGTATGGGATACCCAACAAGCCACGCACACACTCACGCCTAGAGAAAATTGTCAAACTAATTTGTATGGCAAGAGTCAATCGTTACAGACGACTGCTGGTTCGAAAGACCTTCAAGGAAGTTATAAATATATGGTCATACGAAATGAAATTATGCAACTGGTTTCCTCCTCTGATACACAATATACTGACAATGAATGCGATGATAAGTTATTGCGATTTAGGTTTCTTCAATAATAACTTGAGATATAATCCCCTTTCATTATTTTTTTGTGGTTCATCATCAGGCAATAATGCATGGAGGAACTACACATGCAAATGCAAACAAAATATGTGCTTGATTTTTGTACCTGCTATATTTCATCAGGCATCACGTCATCAGACGCAAAACGTCTGATCAGTTGTAACAATTCCGAATAAAATCTCTAAACTTCCATGAAAATTGAAATCAATGAAATATGACTTCAATTAATCATGTGCTTTAAGAATATGCATATACTTCGACGCCCAGTGTCGAGTGTCCTTCCCTTTTTACAATTATTCGAGGATGAAGTTTATTCCTTGTATATTTATTCTGGATTTTCGTTTCCTTCATGCTATATCAGTCATTAATTATAGGTACGTACTACTCCGTATTCTGCGTTTTGTTTCACAATTTTGGCTTCAAGATTTCCCCAAGAAATATGAAAGCAACGGCCAACGGAAGAGCAAGCGCACACGTATCGTTAGGGAAAAAATATACACAGTAATAAAATTATGTGTTTCACTGAAATACCTAGAGAGAAACTAGACCATGTACCGAAGCTGATAACCTTAAGGTTGTTCCCAATTTGCAATGAGTGTGCAATTGCAGGTTTGACATTTTTTAAAGCTTAAGTTGTTAGACGATGACAAGCCAGCTATCTTAATATATGCCAACCAAACACGTACTAACTAAAATAAAACAGCAAAGCTCATAGCCATAAGTTATGCGTTGTTTTTTATATTTAAGTTTAATAAAATTACATGAAAATAGTGAGATCATCCTAAAAGTGGTAAGCATAATATTCCTACCGTCACAAAGTAGCCGGCATTTAAATTCCTTTAGAAATATTCATAGGTTTATGCGCAGTTTGCAGTTTTCCTATGAATATTTGAATTTTATTTGGACACGTCCTCCAGTTCAGAAGAAATTCTGGCAAATAAAAGTAAGTTCATGATTCAGTTTTACAAAAAACGCATGAATAAGAGATCGAGAACACTTAACTTTATATAACCATATGCCTTGCGTAAAAATGCTCCATTGGAAAATTCTGTTTGCAGAATAAATAAGCAAATTAAACATGCATTAAATCTAATCTTCAATCTTCATTGTGTCTCTTATCATCAGATACGACCAACTGCAGTTTACAAAAAACTGCAACTGCATAAAATTGGCAGGTGCGAACTTAAACTTACACACATACCTAAACTCTGTAATGGTTGCTCGCTCGCTCGTTATCTTCAAATTGTGGTACACAATTATCATGATCATGTGTTTATCATCTATCCGCCTATGGGATTTAGGTGCTAATTGCAAATATGTTAAATTTTCTGTGTTACAAAATGAGCCTTATGTTTTGTGTGGCGTTGTTTCGTAGGTAGACTGGCAAGCAAACTTTAGGTCTAGAAGGTCTAGAGGTCTTTATGTCGGAGTATTAATAGTTAAGGAATTTTACACGCACGCCAAAGTCCGCAATCAATCCCAACATTCCCACCCAACCCAAAGTCAATGTGAAAGAGATCCAGAGATATAAAAAAAATTTGTTCCTCATTCCATGCATAACATTTGAATGAATTTCAACGTGTTTGCTTTGAAATTTGTTCTTTTGTACGCTTGCGTAACATTCAAGAAAACCCTAAAAACGAGGAACTGTCACTGTCCCCCCGCACAACACATAATCAAACAGACAATGAGAAAAGGGATCAAATCGGGAACTTCGCATATAGGATAGGAGGTAGATTAGAATTCATATGCTTTTAATTTGTATTGAAGTCAACTCACTCAGCCATCGTTCAGAACAGATATATCAACATTGGGTTACTAATATCAGGAAAAAAATTACAAACTGTCGTTGTGATGGGGTAATTGTGATTAGTATGTGAGCAGTCAAAGAAGTTATAAGATTTAACATAATTATTTTACATACACACACTCTATCTTTCCCCTCAATGAATCAATGAGCTAAAAATAGCTTCACAATTCGGTAACTGGTTTGGTGTCATTCATATACAGCTTGTTATCTATTATTCCTTCAACGAATGACGATATGATATGGCAGATATATGTCTAATCGTAAGCATATTTACAGAAATGTAAGAAATACATCGCTTCAGCCAGCACTCACACTCATGTCAAAATCTAAAACTTGAATACTTTAAGGATCAGGGGCACGTTAGAAAAACATTAAATTCACTATTCTTAGCCGAAAAGTTTTGCTGGAACTGGATAAATTCCAATAAAATTGTGACTAGACATTCGGAGGAATGAGGCGAGAACTTAGAGTATTTGGGGCGCAAACGGCACCTTGTGTTACGTTATGCGTATGCGGAAAGAGGTTGAACTGCAGTTCTATTTTTATCTGGTTTCAATATGAAAAAAGAAGTGTGCTGTACATTCACATAATCACATTCACATCCCAAATTCTCTTTTCCCATCTTGTCAACAGTATTACATCACCATTTGTTTACATACAAATAAAATAACAAAGGACCTCGATATGCTAATAAGATTTTTATATCCTCTTCACAAATGGAGCACATACGTACATGGATATAAAAATATAAAAAATCAATCTAGTAAAAATGGCAAGTTACATAATAAACACACGTACAAAAGATTACAGCTGAACATTTTTTGCAAACTTGACTTCATCCTAGATACCTAATTATTAGGGAGATTCTCGAGCAAAATGACGGAAACAAAAACATATATACTGTAAAGATCTTATCGTAAATCGTTATACTTTTTTGGAGGTGCATCAACATCAACATGACTTGGATGCGTGAATAGCGTAATCACTCGTTAGTCGTTAGTAACTCTTACCATTATAGATGTGTGTGTGTATCTCATTATCACATCGAAAACTATATCTCTAGAAAATAAAATCGCATGCAATTACAATTAGTACAGCCAAAAACTGCAACAATGTGATTATGCTATTATCATTCATATGTGTTATGTGTAATGGTTAAGGGAAGTTTCATCAGTCAAAAACCGTAGCATTCAATAACATTGAAAAGATGGTTCAACTCTTCATCAGGTTGCATCAGCACAAAATCTCATGAATGAAGTTTATAAGGCCATTGCATTGTATATTGACTTTCACATTAGCGCAGACACGGCGTGTATTTAGTATGTACTAGTAGTTTATGTATTTTCTCCTTTAGTGTTTCCACCAGACAGACAGAAGATAAGAGATTTAACCCTTTTGGCTTTGTATGATCCAAGGCTGACCCACGAACTTTGTGCATTGAAAATGATGGGTAATCAATGTGTATGTAAAAATACAAGGCACAATTTACACAGAGAATATTTGCTATTGCTACATGTATCACTATCAACATCAACATGATATGGTTCATTGAGTCGAACTGACTCAAATGTATTATTTTTGATATACTCATTTCTATTTTATTCCATTCATACATGAATGACTCTATATATATTGTAGTTTCACATGTACAAGTACATCATTTACTAGACCTGTGCCAAAAATATTGTCTGGCCTGGATAGTATCTGCCTTAGGCTGAACCAGAAAAAAAGACGGTTTCTCGTTTCATTGTTTCGCTGAATTGAAGCTGATGCAATTCTCCGATGCCTTTGCCACTCCAAACATTAGTGTTCTACAGAAATAAATATCAATTTCCGGAATGCATGAATTATTTTTTAATTTTATTGTGTCGGGGAAAGAAGAAACCGTTAATTTAAAATGACATAACATGACCCTTGACCCAGAGGAGACAAATGTTTCCAGAGTTTATACAGCATGAGCACTAGAGGTTAAGTGCAAATGCTTGGTAAACATATCTTTTTTAAATTGATCAATCAATGTTTTGCTTGTTTTAATTTGTATTTACGTTCTAGGCCATCGTCACCTCATTTTTCAAAGTATGAACCATGAATGAAAGGGAAACTGTCATACAAAATGCTCTTGTAATTTCAATATGTGTTATTGTGGAGTGGTTGGCGACTGGAGTCGAAGTGGTGTTGACATGCATTTCATTCAAGTGCGACGAGAGTGCGACTTTATCATGTCGATATAACCATGTTTATACAAAAATAAAAATACTATCCGATTAAATTGGTGTATCAATGAATGTACTCGTACATATATGCATTGCATAGTACTCCACGCAAAAGTACTCCAAGCAAGCTATCTATACGACTGAAATCCCATTTTTTCTGGATTTTGGTGTTAAATATGTAAGGATTGTTGCCGATGATCGTGTTTAATGTTTGGTTGAAATTATGATATTATGCTCTTTGAAAACATATACATATACCTATATATTTACACAAAATAGATATTATTCATGTAACCATAATGCAAGCAACGTACTACATCGTTTCACAACTACGTCTTTTCTTTTTCTGAGATTTGTGTCATAAATGAAGCCATATATCTGTAAGAATATGAATGTACTTAAGATTATTATACGACAAAACGATACCGACCTTTGGAAATGCGTATTAAGTTTATAAACATCTAATCAAGTCCCACGTCCCACTTGACTCGCCTTGGCTCATTCTGTTTACAAATATCATTAGGTTTAATGAGTGGTTCCATGAGCAGAGATTTTGGTCAATTGACAGTAAAAAGTTATTTTTTATTTTGACAATAAAATTATACGCAATTGGACATCTTCCCGAACATTTATTTATGAGCATTAATGATTTTAAGAAGACGTCAGTTCCCGATTACGTCTTTCTTATCATGTAGGCATAAGATTTTACCTACGACGTGTAAAAACCAAAACACTCATTATCCTATGAGAGCGTCATCGTAGTATGTGATAAGGAGTGACATGGCGTTCCGTGCTCTTTATAACACTATTCTTTACAATTTCTCCCCTCAATGCCAACAACCACTACCAGTCAAATTCCATTCATATTTAATTATACATATTATAGTAACTTGCGCGTATACATATATTGCATGCACATTGCTTGGCGCTCGGCACTCAACTACAGAATTGATTAAGGTACTTTTTCAGTTATTACGTCTTACACTGTCAACCTAGATTGGAGAATGGTAATCTTCAGGACGGAAATTTTTCCAAAAGATAGAGTACAGAATTCACTCCAAAGAACAATAGACTCTAATATACCATGTGGAATCTTCCTTTACCCTAGAATAAAGGAATTAGAATTTCTTGGCAAAGGGCATTGATGCAAAAATGATAGAATTTGATATGATACATGCTCAAGTTTGGTTTGCGTGCAGGTAGAAGTGGTCATAGGAAAAGTACCAGTCATTGACACCACCCCTAGAAATTTTTTTCAAACTGGATTTTCATTAGTCTATGGACAATAATAGATGCCGTGGTCGTGGCATGCATATTTGTTCACTCTTTTCACTCATGGAAATATTGCAGATTGCAGGGGTTGTGGTACCTTATCCCTAAAACTGAATTCATGGATGTGTAAGACTCATTCTTCCTAGTGTTATTTTTTCTTGATATTCTTCATTTATAACATGCTAGTTAGTTATATGCTTTTGTGGTTGCAAGTGCAAGTTGCAATTACATATTTTAACTATGTACCTAGCTCATTGCTCTTTGTAAAGAGACTACTGAAATACGAGAGCTTTTGTTCGATCGAAGATAAACCAAAAATGCTTTCCGGGGAAATTTCTGAAAATAAGTTGTGTATTGTGTAGTGCAATTGTTGATACGGGGTTGCATCATGCATATAGGTAAGTAAGCAACAAATGCTGAATGCTGAGTATTTCCTCACTTCTCACGTTCTCTCTCACTGTGATTATTAAGCAAACTGCATTGCTCTGCTCTGCCCGACATTTTTCCTGCTCCATTCAAACATTTCACTCATGTAGAGCGTGAACAGAAAGCGGAACACACATTTTCTGGTTTTGTCTGTTTTTCTTGTCTACAGGCAGTTCTCAGAGTTGATGTTGCATGTCATTTCCTTCTGCACCTTCATTTTATGCCTAATAAGCAAATATAGGTTTACGAAGATGAATCAAGTGACGGTCAAACAAGTATAAAAATGTATGTTACAAATTCAAAGTTCACAAAAAGAATCTGCTCCAAATTACGTCTCTTCTTTTTGAGTTAATTTATCTATGCAATACCAAAAATACATTAAAAGTTCAATGTAGCTATAAGGGTTGGTCATTTAGTTCATTTGAGAAGTTGTACTTACGATTAGTTTTGTATAGTTGGCTATGCTACAGGGTCACAGATTTGAGCAGACAAAACTAAAAGTGATATCTTAAGATGCATCCCAAATTGCGCACATATAAACTTCTTAGAATTGCTTGTCGTAAAGAGGAAAAACGTCAGAACAGGATTTTGCTGAAATTGAAAACAAAATCGTGAGAGAAAACAAATTACATAAATGATGTTCTAGCAAAAACATTTGTTCTAATCGTGATCATTGTTAGTTAATTAGACTTTTAACATGATGTAAGCTCGCGTAATGGTTGCTTGATTAGTTTAAACTTAAACTTTTACTAGTTCATTGAAAGTTATTAAAGATAAACAGGGTTAAAATGATAAGGATAAGGTGACAGACAAGTTAGCCCATAGATTGCTATATATTTATATCACGAACTTAATATAATTTGCATAGATCACGTTGCCTCCATATGTACATTATATGACGATTGGGTATATCTACCAACCCTTTCCTCCGGGTTTCTCAACTTTCTTCACAAGATCATTTTCCGGCCTTCATTTTGGAATATTTTGTACAATTATTCCTTTGATATGTTCATTCATTTTCATTCGTCAAGTACATTGTGTACAATCTTTTACAGTATCTGTGGTTAGGTTTGCTTTAATGTGGCGTGGCTCTGAGAAAAATATTGATGAACGATAAATCAATGAAACGGTTTTGAAATTCTTGAGAGTCAGTTTAATTTTCGCCATTAAATGACCACCACTGATATTTTTATGGAAATTTGTAGAGAGGGAATCAAGAAAACCATTTTGTTATTAATGAATAAACAGAAACAACAGAGCAACCTAACGTCAATCAGCCACAAAAACTGGATACATGAATAAATGTCATTTTCTCAATGAATGAGTATTTTGGCTATTTGAGTTTGTTTATACATTTTTCAAGCAGAAATTCTGACA
Source organism: Sinodicranocentrus sp. ZH6 (assembly GCA_027743935.1). NCBI lineage: Eukaryota > Metazoa > Arthropoda > Collembola > Entomobryomorpha > Entomobryidae > Sinodicranocentrus > Sinodicranocentrus sp. ZH6. The sequence goes on along the minus strand of JAHZNA010004890.1, from coordinate 9,743 downwards.
AGTTCAAACTTTCCTTAGCTTAGGCAAAATCTGCCTGACGAAGTTTTCCTTAATATGGAAGCCGATGAATAATAGGTGATATAGTATACATTCAAAGAATTTCTAGACCATCCATCCATATTTATGATATGACCATACAGCTTGTCGTCATATGCAGTAGTTAGGTTTATGAATATGACTTGAAAACAGTCAGTAGCTGCATAATAACAAGGGTTGGTACATATTGATATCTTAAATTCACTATACTTGTGTGTATGAGTATTTGCTTATAGTTTTTATGACGCTACACAGTCGGATCTGCATCTACAGCTTAGCTTAGGTAGCCAGCCACAGGAGTTGGTAGCAGAGAGCGTGAAGCAGTCAAGCTGTAGTATATAAGCTGAACCTGAAGGCATCTTCAGATCATTCACAAACTGTTCGCCTCCTGTTCAGGTTGTTTTCTCTCTCAATAGCTACAATTCCAAAGCAAGTTCTTTGCAAGTCCAGTGACAAAGCCAACTGAGCTATTTTGAGAATTCGTTTAATTTTGATTTTATCGTAAAAACCGTACAGCTTAAGTGTTAAGGAACTGCAGCTTCCTTGCCAGCTTCATAGTCCCTTACATTGGGAAAACGATTTCCCTTCAAGCTCTCTATTCCCAAGTGACCATTTCGGTTCTTAAATGCTGTTGATTATCGATATCACGAAAATCTTCTCCGTTCATAAATCAATTGCAGCTTTTACAAAACTTTGTAAAAAAGATTTCTGATTGCCCTTCTTCTGAAGATTACCGTAGATATCACGTCACCCCAATACAGCAGCCCTCCGTTGATTACATTACATCGACTTATCTATATCTATACATACTTGATTCACAAAAAAATTCTCAATTTTGTTGTATTAATGTTCACCAAACGTATCCCCAGCTTTGTTTTAATGAAGAGCCAAGCACGTTCCAGTTTCTCTTCGAGCAACTGTAATAATTCGTCCAATAATCAATCAAATAATTGTTCCAGTGAAAATAGGAATAATAACTTATACAGTGAGAACTATCCGAACAATAATAACTCAATATAGCCATTTGATAAAGTTGTAAAAATGGAAAATAATAATTGCAGCAATTAGTTTGTTTGAGTGACCAACGCCACTATACGATTGTGTAAACAAGTGAAAGTTTGACATAGACATAATAATTCTGACCAGTGTACCAGACTCTCTCATTTCCAAATACGACAAACTTCTAAAACTACTTGCAACCGAATCAGAAAAATCTTTTAATTTATTTCATCTTGCAATATTTTGGACAAAAATCAAAGACGAAAATGTCATTGACTGCAACTCACGGAAACTCTCCAGGGCCTGTCCCTGCTTCTGCTGCTAATTGTTTCAACATGAAGCAACTGGAAAGTCTTGTGCAAGACGAGGTAATAAATTACTATGCCGAATTGCAACACGCACCTACGTTGGCAGCCATTCGGAAGACTGCCGGGGGTTTGCCACCGCTGGACCCTACAAACTTCCTTGGATGTAAGAATTTAGGAAGAAGTGCTAGTTTCAACACAATCGATCTGGAAAAGAATGAGAAGCGTGTGTTGGTGATATACTCTGGAGGAACTATTGGCATGTCACGTGGACCTAATGGAAGTCTTGTGCCAATTCCTCGTATGCTGGAGAAGACAGTGAGGAGATTTCCTCACATGCATGATGAGGAGTACGCCAGGCAGCGCTTCGGCGACAATACGGAAGTTGCTCCTCTTTGTTTACCGTAAGTACAGTGGAAAATTCCACTGATTTATTTTTCAACCCTTAAATTTTTAAGTTATACATGCATTAAATATTTTCACAGGGATATGCATGGAGAAAAGAATCGAGTGACCTACACTATTTACGAATACGACGATTTATTAGACAGCACCAACATGCAAATCGATGACTGGATCCGTATTGCTCAAGATGTGAAGGTAACATAAACTCCTTTAAACTTGCGTTTACCCTTCCTACGCTTTTCCAGCACCCATTTTACCTAAAACTTTAATTTTCATAGGAAAGTATAGCAACATCTGGCGCCCACGGGATATTTCTCCATTCAATTTACATACGAATTTGGATCGAAATGTAAGTCTCCTCCGGATCTTCCCATCCATTACATTGGAAACAGTTAAGGTATACCTACAAGCACCTACACAAGGAGTCGTTCTTCAAACTTATGGGGCTGGAAATTTTCCAACTAATCGTACGGATTTATTGGATGAACTCCGTAATGCTTCAAAGCGCGGTGTTCTCATCATGAACTGTACCCAATGCGGACATGGTAAGTGCACATGGTTTAAAATCTCATGCTTGATTTGTAAAAACGAATTGGATCGCTAAATGATTTTAAATTGTATGACATTACAGGTTCTGTGTCTGCCATTTACGAAACTGGTGCACTTTTGCTTGAAGCTGGAGTTATAGCAGGGTGGGATATGACACCTGAATCTGCACTATGTAAGCTTTCCTACGTAATTGGAAGAAATGATTGGAGTATCGAAAAGAAGCGTGAAATGTTGATAACAAACCTTCGAGGAGAACTAACCAAGATCCCATCTACGCCAGCTCAGTTTGTTGGGTCAAATCCTGGTTCATACGTTTCCACACCCAATGGAGATTACTATAATAATAGTGCAGAAACGCCGAATCTTGCTAAGGATTTGGGAATGGATGTCGTGCAAACCATCGTGAAGGTTGTGGCCAGCAGATTTGGTTTGACATCACCAGACGAAGTTGACGGTGTCAAGAAACTTTTAGCTCCAAGCCTGAGTTGTGCACTTGTTGCCCAGTGTTCCAAAATGGAGTATTCGGATGAAGCATATGAAAAGAACTTAGATGATATCTTTGGAAATTCGGAAACAGAAATATCCGCTCCTGATTACTCTGGAAGAACTCCATTACATTATTCTGCATCGCTGGGTGACAACAGAACCCTTGAATACCTCTTAAAACACGGAGCTTCTGTGCACGGTCGTGACAGGTAATTTTCAACAATTTTTGTAGCTTGTCTTATGCAAAGTTGCACTGGTTTTTGCAAAACTGCAAATCATAAAACAGTCATACACACACAAGTTTTCTTGCATACATCTCAACACCCAGTAGATATTCTCTGTGAATTTTTAAAAATTCAAAAGTAATCCTAAAACTAGTACGCTTTCTTAACACATTTGTAGTTGTTTATAGAACCGCTCATTAGTTTTTTTGTACTGTATTAATTTTATTTCAGAGATGAGAACGTAGCTAGAGACTTCTTAGTGAGCGTTAGTTGGATAAACTTAATGCTGCAATCTACAGGATTTTTTAACAATCTTAGGTAAATTGAATGAAAGAAATATTTTTGTCGTTGGTTTCGTGTTCGCGATTTCATTTTGCACAGTTTTGTGAGCTTGGATTATGTAATTTATCCATTGCTTGTGGTATTTCGGTGTTTTGAATTGGGACGGTTTCTGTAAGGCTTTTTATAACAACCTAACCACATCCCAACCGAATGTTGTAAATATACGTCTCGATCCGTAAAAATCCTGCACTTTCTAGCTCACATTTTATTCATATCAATTAAGATTGCTTATATGTATATGTAGCTTTATCTTCAGCCTGCGTGGAAACCGAATCAACGTGTGACTTATCAATAAATTTAAATATTTAATTGCAGTCGAGGATTCTCTCCCCTTCGAGATGCCATTGAATTCGATAGACATGAAGTCATTCATATACTTCGTCAATGTGGAGCTCACCTCACGTTAGAGCCAACAGCACTCGGAGCAGAACTTTGCCTGTAAGTCGAGGTTTTAAATCTGCACTTTCGGGTTTCAAAAACAGCTAAGTACACACCATATGTTCAAGTCTAATCTTTTGTGTGTATTTTATAATTACAGTGCAGCCAGCAAAGGTTCAACACTTCGACTGAGATCGTATGAATTAGCTGGAGCCAATCTCAATCAGCCCGACCCATGTGGACGCACAGCCCTTCATGCGGCTACTGAGGCGAGAAATAGCTATGTAGTGGAATGGCTTTTACGAAAGGGAGCCTCTACAACTATCAAGAATGTAGTAGGACAAACTCCCTTGAACATAGCTAAGCTTTTACACTGTCATGAGATAGTATCACTAATACAAAAGCATTAGAATCTTAGAATAAATAATATAATACGGTAGAAAATACAAAAGATTTTAATATTAGTTCAATCGTAAGGTTTTTATTTTGTCTCTAATATTTAGACTTATTTATGAATAATTAGAAACGTTTGTCCGAAGCTGGTTTGATTAGATACTGATAAAACAACAAATTGGTAATTAATTCAGTCTTGTTTTTTAAGAATTTCCCCATAAGTATAATTCAACGAAAATCGATTTTATTACTAGATAAAATAATATACGTGGCTTACTTGCATGGTAAACATTTAGTTTTTTTCAACGTTCAGTCAGTAGAAAATAGAGTTTGCAGTTAATTAGTCCATTCAGGTTTACTCTATTCCTTCGTAGCTGTGAATTGCGGAATTTTTACAGAGGTAGAGTATAAATACACTACCGGTTAGTGCTATACATACAAAGATTTGTATTTTATAGTTTGAATATGAACTACTACCAGCCAACAGTATTTTTTGATTGATGAAACTGAACGTTTGCAAGTGTAAATATTTTTAGTACTACATACCAACAGCAATGTTTTGCTGGAAAACGGTGAAATCATATTTGTAAATGGAAAATAGGCGAGATAAACTGGAAAAGTATAAAGACATTAATAAAATACTAAAATAAAATAAAACTAGCTGATAACTGACTCATATAATTTTCAACCTGTCCAATGCGAGAGAACCATTATTGTTCATGATCATGATTCATGACTATTGTGCAGCAATATTAAATTCTTCATTGACATCCCATTCCTCTGTATCAGACGGTGGCGGACTTCGCTTGATGTTTTGTGATAACATAACTTCATTTCGTTCTCCATCCGATGTGATATATTCCAAAACATGTTCACTTTTAATTTTGAAAGTTCCACTTTTCAATGGAATAGGAAGCCGACGAACTTCAACACGTGGGTCGTCTAATAACAAATAAAATACACTAATTACAACTTACATTTTTAACTTGCAAGTATATTAAAAAGGGAAACTTTCAAAATGCATACCCTGCATATCGTTTTCAGGAAAATCAAAGCTAAAATTAGTGCTCTTTCTTGGGCGCAAGGAACTCCGATTCCTCAGCTGTACTCCAGTTGGGGGTGGAACTCTTCCTTTTTTCTTCGCTTTGAACTCAGGATCTGACTGATTTCCGTCACTATAGACCTCTTCATCAGTAGTGACATCAGATGATTCACATGAGCTCATTACTTCTTCCTTGACATAAGCTTCTTGTTCATTAAATTCTACATTAATATCGGATTCTTCCACAATCTTTTTTCTATAAATTGATGATGACTTTCTTTTCTTTCGATGAACACTCGCATGTCGCTCCAATTTATATCGGTTTTTAAATGATTTGCCACAATGAGGACAATCAAGGAATCCTTCTGGATACTTACGCTTTCTGGGTTTTCTTGGATTTCGAACTAATCTACGTTTTGATCGCACAGTAGGAGCGTCCTGATGTTCACTTTTCCTGTGCTGACTAAGGCTCTCAAATGTATCACAGTTAACCTGACATAGCTTGCAGATGAACTCAAATTTAACGCCGTACTCTTGCTGAATTTTTAGGTATCGATTAACAGACTTCCCAAAACTGTGGGGAACCACATTTCCATCGTTAATTGCATCGGTAACATCAGCTGGACTTTTGTGACTCCATTCGTGTTTCTTAATGGTTGCAGCAGCCAAACCAGGTCGTCCGCAAATATTACAGGATAAATCCAATTTGTTCATATGCTCACGTCGTTTATGAGCTAATACTTCATTGATGTTTTTCATTCGTTTAGTACATATATTACAGCGGAAATTGCCTGCAAAACAACATACAACACACATTGAAATTATTCCAGGAAAATTTAATACAAAAAAGCATTGACATTACCTATGTGTTCGGATCTGATATGTACTTTGATTTCTTCTTCCGCGTTTTCGTTTCCCAGAATTTGCTTAGAGCATGTAACACAACGGTATCCACCAGGTTCAGCCATTTTTTGAACTTCATACAAATGGTATGAAAACAAATCCCCACTGATTTCTTGAAGATCTTCGTTATTTAAGTCTTCAATGAAGTCCTCACCGGGTTTGCTCACAGTTACGTCATCTCGTAACCAGGATGGCACTGCCAATTTCCAATGATTAACATGAATTTTAGAGCGATGGGATGTCATTCGCTTTAAACTTATAAACCGTTGCCCGCAAATATCACATTCAAACTTATACGTTTCAGGTTTATCAGAAGGATCATGAGCAGCTTCGTGAATGTTTAAAGTTCTAAGGTTCACTAATCGTCTTCCACAAATTTTGCAAATGAATACGCGTTCTTCCTTTGCAATATGTGTTTGCATGTGTTTCTTTAAGAATTTCGGAAACATTACTTTTCCACATTCCTTGCACATTGCTTTACGCATATTGCGTGGATCATGGTGAACAGCTATATGATCTTTGAGTGCTTGATCGGTTGTGTACCCTTTGTCACAAATTTGGCACTTATAATCTTTCCTCGACGCGACGTCTTTATGTGAAGCTTCATGTCTAGCGAGAATTGACCTTTTCTTGAACGTCTTTCCACAAGTATTGCACTGAAATTTTCGCTCGAGATCTGTCGATGATTGAGGTTTAAACCCAGCAGCAATGTATTTTTCTTTCTCTTCGGCATTCATATGCGTGAATTTATGATGATGCATATATTTGGGTTTGACAGGTCGTCCACAAATGTCACAGGGAACATTCCCAACCTCATGGGCTCCAATAATATGTTGCGAAAGAATATCATTTGACGTGAAGTTTTTGTTACATGCCGAACATTTATACGCACTAAGATGAAATCCTTTTATATGAATTTTAACTTTTCGCATTGCTAAAGTATTATGACCTTTCCCACATTCAGCACCACACATACCACATATATAACCCGAGTTCCCTGTAGTGATTGCAATGCCTTCAAATATCATTCTTCCTTCGTTGTCAACTTGAACAGGTGAGAAGTACTCAGTGTTTTGCCTTCCGTTACGAGAACGATTATGCCTACTATCATTACTGGTTGAATTTTTTGCTCTGAATTTGGAAGAAGTATTGCCAGCACTTCTGAGACTCTTTTTTGTCGCAGAGTTTGTAGGTTGAGCAACTGGTTTTAAACAAGCATTTTGATCGATGACGTTCGATACCTGACTACTTTCATCATTATGTACATCGATATTCGTGGAATAGTCGTCTTCATCTCCTTCATCCTCATAGAATGCATGTACAGCAGTTGAACTGTAATCTTCTGAGAGTGCATTATTGCGTTCTGCTTCAACAGTAAATGTGGAATGAGGAGAAGATGGAAAATTAGTCTGATTTGGCGTTCCGACAGAAAGAATAGTAGAATATGTCGTCAGTTGGGCATTCTGTCTTGAAGAACCATCGTGCTGAATCAAACCGATGGGCGACTGAGATATTGGCTGCGAAGTATTGAATATATACCCAAATTCGGGCACAGTAGTTCCCGGATCTAGATTCGATGCTGCTTTATTTGAAACGAATGCACCAGATGCTGAGGAGCACGATGTACCTAAAGCCGGAAAGGGAATCTATAATTTTCAAGCTCCTGCCTAAACGGCTTTCCCTTTAAAAATAGTTTTCAGAATAAAGCACTTTACCTTCGCCTAAAGCCTTTGACCGAAACTTGGCCGTTCTCAAATCTGAGAGAGAAACATTTTTCACGGAATCTTTTATCTGGTTACGAATGTGCTCCACACCATCAGCAAGTTTTGCCTGTATCGTTTCCAATTGTTCATTCAATGTAATCAATTTTCGGAGCGCTAAAATAAATACAAGAAAAAATACTTTGATCCACAATCTAAGTTAAGCAAGCAGAACATTTAATAGCACCAAACGTACATTCTAGACAAGTAAGACAAAAAGGCAGTTTCTCGCCACTTCCAAAGTCCCATTCGTTTTCAAATTCAGATACCGGTACTCGCAATAATTGACAAGCTTTTGTGAACAATTCAAGGGGCTTGTTTCCACTACGTGCTATTCTAGGAGGAAGAGAACCTGCACAAATGACACACCTTCCACCAGTCCCCTTTGTTTTCGCAGTTCGTTGGAGAATTTGGGTTTGTTCGGCTTTGACAGAGCATTGAGCCTCATAAGGCACTGCTACAGGAAGAATCGATGACGGAATTTGAATATAATGGACTTGTCCTTGACCCAAATTTGCCAGTTGGGAATGTACATGCAGTTGGGGATGATGATGTGCCATATTTTGTGTGATATAACAGTCTGCCGACTGACAACTCAAAATATGACTTTTGAGACTTCCTACAGTGAAATGAGAAATGCACATTATTTTATTTTCCGCCTTTCAAGTATCCATGCATTGCAATATTTGCAATTGCAAAATGACCACGAAAAACAAATTCAGGCTTCCATAAACTGTCAACTGTTGACTGTTCTCTCATCACTCATCATAATGTGGAATGACATTTTACATATTATTTTTACTACCTGTATAATTTTAATATACATTCTTAGACCAACAAAATACTTATATTTTCTAGCCAAATAAACTTATTGTTAATCTTACCCAGCCACAGTCAGTCATAGTAGACGATTTCCTTCCCCGTATTTTTTCTAGCTCGATTGTCAATGTTAAATGCTTGTTTTACATACAAAAAAATATTAAGGCAACGACCAGTCTTGTTGGACAGGAAGAGGAAGCAAACCAAACTTGTTTCACATTGCATTAATTATTTCTTTCCACACGTGAAAATTAAAATGTACTTTTCAAAAAGTCAAATCTCACTCAATTAAGAGTGGATTTATTTATCCATTCTTATATTTACAAAACTCATAAAAAATTGTTTTGATAATTTGACCAACATTGCTTTTCCCTCCTCAAAAATTGCTCGATGGTTCATTCAATTTCCAACTCACCTCACTTTTTGCCGAGCCCATCTCTAAATGAAAGAGCAGAGCAGATACAAATGACAGCAAATCATCTCATAATCTCATCACAACACGATAATACGACACGATCCGTTATTATAGCACAGCACAACGCACAACATTAAATTTTCGCTGGCTCTAAAAAAATTGAATGTGAGCTAATTTTTATTCGAAACACAAACTATTCTAATTGTACGTTCTAGTTATGACTTTTCTGAAGATAAATACTGATATTTCTGAGGATATTTGAATGGAATTTTTTTGAAATATTTTTATTGGCTACTTCGAAAAAAATATCGTGTTTTTGACATTTTTCGAGCTTTTGGATATAAAAAATCAAGTTTTTATCGGATTCGTCTTTTTCATACTAAAATACCCCTAAGTACAAAATTTTATCAAATTCCAACCACTTTGAAAGTAAAAAAATTGTGGTTTTTGACATTTTTTGGGCATTCGGGTAGGGAAATTTAGATTTTTTTTTGATTCGTCCTTTTCATGCTAAAATACACCTAAATACAAAATTTCATAAAATTCCAACCACTTTGAAATTCCAATTTTACCCCTCGCCGGGACGATTTCCGGGCACCTGGGTGCAGAAATGGAAAATTTTTCATCGGATTCTTTTTACTCATATTAAAGTGCACCTGAGTACAAATTTTCAGCCAAATATCTTTC